>JANBPT010000754.1:0-24110 GCA_027575765.1 Tieghemiomyces parasiticus
GCGCAGAAGGTGGCCGTGCAACGTAACGTACACTGGCTGCTGTGGACCGAACACCCCCTGATCGAGTGCCTCATCACCGGCCTACTCTCACTGGCCTGGGTGGGTGTGGCCGTCGCCATCTGTCTCGTATGGTTTCCCGTCTTGCGATGCAGCGAGCTAGGGCCACTCGCCGACGCCGGGGAGGATATGATTTGTCGACTTGTGGCCGGCGCCCTCATCAACGGCCTCATCATCGCGGCCTTTGCGCTGGCCCTGAGCGTCATCCTCCTGCTCATGTACCGATCCTTGCGCCGGATGACCATCCGGGGCTCGGCGTACTCTGAAATGGCCTAGGACAGGCTCCGTAGCTGGTATTCGGACAAGGCCGACACCAATGGACACGCACCTCCATTCTTACTTTCACCGACCATTTCTTTACGCCTTCATACTCGTGGCTACTATGTAATCTCTTTAATACACCATCAATATAACCCTTCGCATGGCGGGTAAATGGGGGTGGGCTAGTCTAAAGCGGTCATGTCGGTTAACTGTCCTGGTAATGGCGTTTATTCACCAAATTTTGACTATACCTACAAGGTAGACGTACAACAGGGTGACTTGGATATTCCGATCGTCGGTGGCATCCTTCCTCGAGGATAGGGTACCCTGAGGTCGTCATCGGACACTTTACTGATTGGATTTTGACCCTTACTGTCATCGGGTCTACTTGGCACACTGCCACGATTGAATGGCCGTGTCAGGGGGATGGCTGACCTAACGCCGACACTTGGGTACTTCCTACATTCTTTGGCAGAGGTAGGCTATTGACCAAACTACTTCCAGACTCGACCTCTCACAGCTGACCAGGCACTTGAAAGGGATTGACCGATGCGGAAACACCTGGTGTGTCGATTAATCGGTCAGGGGCCGTCGTCGTAGAATATTGCCAACCCCATCGGCCAGCAATATCACGGATACTCGCTGCACGCAGGGCCGCTCTACGGCCCGCAAGCGACTAGTAAGGGTCGGACTCTGCCACCCCTGCGCTGTGGAGAGCTACAGGGAGAGATATACGAGACCCAAAGCGGAGAAAGATGGTGTTGGGGTGGTGGGTGTGGCGGGTACGTCGCTTTCTGCCGTGTGACTCCTTTCGTGGGGCGGGTCTCAACGCCGATCCAACGTTGATTGGTTTCGTCTCCGCCACCACCTTAGGATTCGCCATATACAGCTCGCTTACATTTTTTTTCTCTGACGACCCACGCCCCAGACGATTTGGCTCGCCTCCTGAACCCTCCTGCCGCCGACAACCCGCTTCTCATTCCTAGCTGTTTCGATTTCCCATACTCTCCCTCAATTCGCAGCTTGCTAAGCGTTGTCCGATTTACTAGTCTCACTGGAGCTCCAGCCGGCACCCTCCAAGCGACGCCCCTGTATCCGCATTACTACTATCCTTGTTACCACCAGCAATTTTTTTAGACCAGCCCAACGCCACCATGACCCAGCCCAGTGCACAAGGACAGGCCCCGGAGGCTCCCAAGGCCGCCGCCACCGGGAGTCCACACGACATGTCCGTGGCGACCGCGACGTACTCCCCATTCGCGAGTGCCGCGACTCACCCGGCCTCTAGCACGGTCTCTCCGTTGGCCAGCCGTCCCGAGACGCCCCTTCCCCACCATCCCTACCACCGCAACTCCCTAGACATGAGTAGCCACTCTGTTCCTATGCCTTCCACCATCGATGTGGACGGGCTCAGTTTCCCGAGTAAGTGGGGCTGCCAGTCCCTGGTCACACCACCACGGGGAGTTTTGCAGTATCTTTCCTTCGTACTGGGACCCATTCCTCTCGCAGCCATTCAGCGCCACACTTAACATATCCCTCCCCTCCTCTTCTCCCGGCAAAAACTTTTTAACACCCCCTCCCCTTGGCCCCCTTTGTTTTAGGTATCGGTACTAAGCAGCGGTTGAACGAGACCGAGGAGGAAAAGGCCGCACGAGTAGCAAAGATTTCCGAGGCGGTCAAGACCATCATCGAGTGTCTGGGCGAAGACCCTGAACGGGAGGGCTTACGCAAGACGCCGGACCGGTACGCTAAAGCCCTCATGTACTTTTCCAAGGGCTACGAGGAGAACATAAAAGGTAAAAAAAACATGGTCATCTGCCATATCAACGTGGACAGCGGTCAGGGGTCAACTGTGATGATCTACATGTCATTTGTGCCCTCTTGTCGCAGAGCTGGTCAATGGGTAACACGACAGCCCTCACGGCCATCTTTACATCCTACTTGAAGTCAAATACCAGGCTCACGCCCTCCTAATGAACTCACTCCCACTTCACCCACCACTCTGTCCCTGTATGATCATTAGATGTCGTCAACGATGCCCTATTTGAAGAAGGTAGGTACGACGCGGCTAGTATAGATCCGTGGTGGGTCGGCTCTTCGCTGCGGCAGTTCATGCGCTCTTGCTTATACCTGGGAAAAATGCAGCCACAGCCACATCCCTGAATATTAACCATCTATATTACTGAATGATACTTTCGGCAATTCGGCTCACCAGACAACGAAGAGATGGTGATTGTCAAGGACATTGATGTCTACTCACTGTGCGAACACCACCTGGTGCCCTTCACCGGCAAGGTAAGCCCCATCGAACCCGGAGGATGCCGGTCGGCATTTTCGAGCCGCGCTACAAACGCCAGTGAAGCGCGTGCGCCTGGCATTTGATAGTCACCTCCAATATATACCAAACTATACTGCCCTATTGGTTGACTACTGCCTCCAACTACTTTCTTTACAGATTAGTATCGGATACATCCCCAATCGCCGGGTGCTCGGTCTGTCCAAGTTGGCTCGGATCGCCGAGATGTTTAGCCGTCGTCTCCAGGTCCAGGAGCGCCTTACAAAGCAGATCGCCGTCACCGTCAGCGAAATTTTGAAGCCACAAGGGGTCGCTGTGGTCATGGAATCCAGGTAAGTACATCGCTTCCAGGGCAGAGACGTCTCCAAGCCATCGGATCAGCTTCGCAGGCACGCACGAAAAGGGGGCGCGGGTACTAACGACCTATGCCTTAACTTGGCTCTTATTTACTTTTCGACCTGTATACCTCACACAAGTCACTTCTGTATGGTCATGCGAGGCGTACAAAAGCCATCCAGCCGAACGATCACAAGCTACATGCTCGGCCGATTCCGTGAGGACCCCAAGACCCGCGAAGAATTTCTCAGCTTGATTCGCTAGTTACAATTAAAGCGGGGGACAGGCACATGACCTGTGTATGGCCGCACCGCACGAGTCACTTTCCCCTAGACTGGTCTGTTACCTATCTGTCATTCCCTGTTCACTTTTCTTTGCACAGTCTCTAGACTCCACCTCTTCCCGCTCCGCTATTATTCGCACCGCCTCCTCATGGAACCTTAGGTCTTGACTCGGCTGATCCCATCGACCAATTCCTTATGTACCATTTGCGCTATCTACACCGACATGCACAAACATCACTGATGGCGATATCCACCGCCTCCTTCTTCAGTTCAGGTTTATGCCCACTATCTATGGACATTTTTTTTGTTGTTAGGTTCTTTTCTTCTTTCATCCACGTTTTCATTTTCCTCTTTTCCCTCATTCTCTTCCGCTTTTGCGGTTAGATTGACAGTCTAAACATATTAAGCATGGTGAGGTATGCGACGGGTCTTCTAATAATTCTACTTCATGTAGTGCTATAATGTAATTTTGGGCGGAGCCATGGTTCATTTACAAGACAATGGCACTGGACTTGGCCACCGTGTCTACCATGGGGTAAGCCGTTTCTACTGTGCTGCGTGATGTCACCAGGCCACAAGGGCGCGTTCCACGCCGGCGAGATCGGACCATATACCGACCCCATCGAAACCCTGATCAAGAAGGCATTGAGCCACTGGCCGAGTCTGGTGGCGACCACCGATTTCGAGCACAACCTTGGGGCGTGCTGGTGGCGCAGATTCAGCGCCAAGTTGCTGAAGGGGCCGGTCCTGGCCTTGCTCATCAGAACTTGTGAGCGGGGTAGAGTCTGGAGTTACGAGCAGACCTCCTTCGACCAAGGTAGGAATGAGCCGCATGTAGAATTCCACACCTAAATCTAGGATATGGGCGTCAACTTCTGCCGTGGGCATGCGGGGAACCAGGGCATCCCGGTCTTCCCAGACTCGGACCTCCGGCTCGAGTGTCTCAAATTCCCGACCGGCGACGTAGGGTGGGTTGGCCACCACCAGGTCCACAACGCCGGGCCGCGTTTCAGTACCCCCCGACGGGTCCATACCCGACGGTTTAAGGCGGGCAAATGATTCGGCGAGCCGGTTCGGTAGCTCCTTGGCTAGCACGTCAGCCTGGATGAATGTCAATGGGTTCCGTAGTTTAGATCGGTTGTACGTATGGTTGTCCGAGGCTAAGGTGTAGGCGGCCAAGGATCGGTCAACTCCGATCAGTTTGGCGGATCCGGTCGGCAATGTGCTCGCCAACAGTAAAGCGATACACCCGGACCCAGTACATAGATCCGCGATACGTAGCGACGGAATGCCACGGCTGATCGAACCATCCCGCGGGGCCAGGAACGGCGCTAGCCACCGAGTCAGCTGCAATACCCACTCCTCCGTCTCCCACCGCGGAATCAGGGTTGGCGGCCGGGTCAGGACGTCCAGGTCACCGAAGGGCTGCGAGCCTAGGATATACTGAAGGGGTTTGCGGTGCCAAGTGCGATCGAATACGGCCCGGCGGAGCCAACGGTCTTGTCGGTGCTGGGCTCTTTGTGTTGGGTTTGGTATGGCGGCTCGGGGCAGTGATGGGCGGTGGCTAGCCTTTCGGGGGAGATACTCGGCATCTATCACCTCTGCCCGGGAAAGTGACCGGAGTGACCGCGGGCCGGTAATGTTCAAAGGCGTAGGGCTGGGGCGCACGGGAAACATACATCGGGCATGCTCGCAAAGCCAGCGTAGTTCCTGGCGGGCGTTGCTAGCGCCGCCCTCAGTAGGGAGCGCAGCTAGTTTGTGCAAGAGAACTTGGCAAGTGGCCCCTGGGTGTCTTGCAGTGAACCGTCGGG
Organism: Tieghemiomyces parasiticus; assembly: GCA_027575765.1. NCBI lineage: Eukaryota > Fungi > Kickxellomycota > Dimargaritomycetes > Dimargaritales > Dimargaritaceae > Tieghemiomyces > Tieghemiomyces parasiticus. The sequence continues at coordinate 5,046 of JANBPT010000754.1, forward strand.
GCATGGGGGGAGGACGCAATCTGGGTTTGGATTGGTAGCGGCTGTTAGGAATATGAGAAATGCCGCAGTTACGATTCTTCTACTGGTAAGGAGGGAACACGACATGCAAAATCCAACGCCCTGGTGTAACGCACATACATGCCATCCAAAGCCAAGTGTTCTATGGCCACTAAGCAGAAGAGACACCAGTCTTGAGATTTTACCGGGGTCGGGTTGGCCTGCGTAACTGGTCTCATTTGTGATGTCCAAGGCAATATGCCCAGGGTACGGTTTACATGCACGGGAATGACCGTGCAAGCCATCCTCAGGCAAAGGAATCTTACCTAGACCATGCTGTCAGCCAAGAGGTATATGGGACGCCTACAGACCTAAGCTACTATCCGGGGTTCGGAGACTTCGGTTGCCTTGCCAAACCTCATAGCCGCTTATCATCCCAAGCATTTCCTCGCCTCAGCTCTCTAGACGTTCACTACTTGCCTTGCATTTCCTACTCTGCGTTACTGCCTCGCTGGTACCTCGTACGCTCACACACCACCCTAGTCTGCCTTCTACCCAGTTCCTCCGTCCACCACGCTATGAGGACGGCTGACCCGACTCATGTGCAAATTTAGACAGGTCCATCCGAAATAACTCCGCTCCTACTGTTCTTCCTATTACGGTTGATATTCCTATCTATACGACGCTTTCCTACTTGGTCCACCGCCCTACATCACCATTCCCTCATCCACTCGAGCACTGTCTGTACCGCTATGAACTACGGCCAGGACACCCCTTCGGGCCCAGTAGCCGCCCAGCCCATGACCCCCGCGCCAAGCCAACCCTACCTGCACGTTAAAATCGGCCAGCTTGAGCGCAATCGCAAACTCCCTTCACTGCGTTTCGACGTCACGGTAAGCAACCGAATGCACCTGGTGCTGGCAGGACCGCCGAATAGCACCCCTTTGAGCCCCTACGTCCCCGCACCTTCCTCTTTCCACTCTACTCCGCTCTTGACCCGATTTTAACCCCCGCTCCCTTCTGTGCCCATACCTACATGACGCCCCCCCCTCCCAGACCAACCTTCCCAACTTCAAGCGGAAAAAATACACAGCCATCGAGCGCAACTACGGGGAATTTGAAAAGCTACGCCAACACCTGGTGCAGACCTACCCGGAATGTTTGATCCCGGTCCTACCAGCCGGCACCGCGGCGACAGCCACCAGCAGCTCGGGTGGTGGCCCTGGTGGTGTGATCCACGTGAATGGCGGGAACCACGCGGGCCCCACGGCTACATTTAATACCTCGGCGTTCGAGGAGGAGGCCCTGGTCAAGGAGGCGATCCACACGTTCTTGGCCCGAATTGCCAACCATCCCGTTCTCCGTAGCGACTATGAACTGCGTGAGTTTATTGAGGCCCCGTTCCTGGTAAGTTGGGAGACGCAGATATGAGCGGCCAAATCAGCTCAATGATTTCTTGACAGAAAATACCTCTAGCACGACGTGGGTTATGGTAACCGCGCCGTACTTGGCCCTTACCTCGCTTAGCTGACCAAGACCTACCCGTTATAGAGCAAGATAGAGACTCTAATGCTTGGCAAATCGCCGCGGTGTACCCCCCCCCACCCTTCCCCTTCCTGGCAGTTCAACCCAGCCACCGTGCCATCTGGCTCCCTACGCGTCCACGCTTCTTTCCTCTCGTTTGGCTCTAGCCGTAAGTCCCGGACGGGATTCCAGCACGCTATCGAGCACATAGATCAGCTGGACGGGCTAGAGTTAGGATCGGACACGTGGTATGATGCGCTGGGGGCCTACATGGCCAAGGTTGAGACTCGCCTGGACCCAGTGCGCAAGTCAGCGGGCCAGGTGGCCCGCAAGAGGAAAGGTAAGTATCTTCTGCCATGATCTGGATCAGATATATCAAGGCGGCATCGGTGGACCACCATCAGTCTATGCTGGCTAACCGTGGAGGATTATAGGGACGATCCTTATCTCACGCCCGCTTCATCTGCCGACCCCTTTCTACCTGAAACACCACTAAGCGCTTTCCGAGGGTCTACAGGACTTCGCCACAAAGAACGTGGCCATATCGGTGACCGAGCCCCACGCCGAGCTCAGCCTGTAAGTACACGACTGTCGGCCGATTTATCTTCCTCCCCCCTACCATCTTCGGCGGCACGTTAAACACCCTTGTTGAGCCCCCAAGTGGCAACGGAGAGCATTCCACTAACGCTCCTCGTCCAATGCCCCCCATTTTCCCTTCACAGTATCCTCCGCAAGACCGGCAATCGACTCCACCGCGTTAGCGAGGTGCAGCAGCTCCAGGTACAGTACCCGCGTTGCCAGTGACGGAATCGCCCTGACATAACCAAACCAACCGCATAATACGGCTTGGCGAGCTAGTATGCCTAACGCCTCTTGCGCAACCCCTTTCTCTTCCGCATCGTCCCTTTACTAGGCAGAACACGAGAGCATGCGGCTAGACTATTTCATGGACATCCAGATCCGCTCAACGGAAGCCTTTCTGGACGCCTTGGTCAGCCGCCAGCAGATTTACTATGAGTACGACACATCGACCAAGCGGACTGAGCGCAAAAAGCAGAATATCATGGTACTCAAGTCAGCCTCATCTATCCAAACCGATCGGGCGGACCAGGCGCTCGAGGACTTTGAGCAGGTAAGATCGGATGATGTCCATTTTCGGACGAATGACGGTTTTTAGATACCACCAGATCGAGATCTGAAACGAATCCATCTCAACCACTTGGATGATATATATTCATGTCATTATGTTTGTATTTTCCCCTTATCTCCCGTCCCTCTTTACTCCACTACAGGCCAAAACTGACCAGACCACCCGGTTGCAGGTGGTGGAGCGCATAAACACGACCCTCCCGAGCGACCTCCAGAATGCCCAGCGACAGCGCGTGCACGACTTTCAGACGTGGCTTAAGGGGTTCGCCAAGCGCCAACTTGAATTTGAGAAGCAGCAGCTGACAGAATGGACCCAGCTGGCTGAGCAGCTGAGCAAGCCTCAGGTCCAGAAGGAACTCCTATTGGCCAACGGCCACTCTGCCGTGGGGCCGCATTAGAGCCCAATAGACACGCAAGTTGTACTGCCAACCAGGCCATTTCTGCTGGGAGGATGTAGGCTATTGAACCCTACACTATGACGGAGTACCTCCCCTAGGTTTCTGCTTCCTCATGGGCTCTGACCCATTGTTAACACGGATCCCGGTTTTTTTCCCTACTATTTTCCGTATAGTCTACTCACTTGTAAGTTGCACATTGTCTTCACAACGAAAGAAGGGCGGACGTCGCTGTGGCGCCGCGTGTACTGTATTCTCGTCATCACCATTGCTTCACCGAATCGTCCAGAATAAAGCAATACCTTGGTTGAAGTCCTTGTGAAGTTTGGGGCGAGGCCAATGCTGAACCATACATGAACAATCCCCCAGGGCGTGTGACTTAACTGGGCGGTGAGGTAACCAACCCATCAGATAACTCTATTACTCGGTTGAGTTGATATCGGACCATGGCGACCTCGCCATCCAGGTGTGGCAGGACTGGAGCTGACATGTCACACTTGTCCATCGTCTCCTGGGTAGTCTTATTTAAGATAGCTGAAGTCGGTTCAATGAAACCGGGCCGAGCGTGGTCTCTGTAGAAAGCCAAGCACGGCTGTACAACTGACGAATGTCGACTCCGCATGATCAAGAGGAGTAGTAGGTTCATGGCGTGGGATATCGCCGGTAAATGGTAGGCCAGGTACGTGTCGCCAGTCACGCGTGGCATATCGGGCGCTGTGAGCGGGCCCTGCGGTCCGCCAGCGCTTGGAGCCCAATGCGCCAAGTCAAAGATCTCGCATAAAAGACTATAAGCGGTTGAGTCGGCCAGGAATAGGACGGACTGAGGTAAGTGATAGACGATAAAAGTAGGTAAGCAAGGTATCACGTATACTAAGCGGGTGTCACGTTAATTCAGGACTACCACCGCAACCTGATGAGGCCACCATCGCTAATAACGCCTATGTAAATGCTAAACAGAGCCTGGCCTTCTCAAAATCGTTACCTACACTAAATAAGTGGATATCCATCCTTGCCACGAGGCCCGAGATCAACTTGATGATGGCTACCCGCAGCAACGGGCGACCACGGTAGGGGAGTTGGCAGGCAAGACAAAAGGCAGGCGTAGTGGGTTCGGGTCCGGGTTCGTCGGGATACGGCCAGGCGGTCACAGTACTTTCATCTTCTACGCGTGTCCACTGGTACCAACAATGTAGGAGGATAAACTGCGTCCCAGCTGATAGCGCTGCCAAGGCCGACTCGAGGAGCCAGAAAGCGGCCAGGCGCTGGTTAGCGCTACCGCTGCCGATGGAGATATCCAACAGGGTCTGGTGGGGGACAGTAGGTTTGGCAATCGTAAGCGTCCGACGTAATTAGCAATTTCAGTCTGGTCACCCTGATGTAATGGAATGGAGTTCCTTTTCATGTAAGGATGTAGCCCACCTGAGTCCTCGTCGTCAAAAACAAACACAAGTGAGTTATGAACTTACCCTATACAGTCCGTCAAGGCCTAGGACGTTAATATGGTTCATTGTACGGTGCCGCAATTGGAGATGGATGAGAAGAAGGACATATTCGAGGGCTATCGATCCCCAGCGCATTGTTCCCCCGGACAGCTTGGCGATGAGGCCATGCCAAAACCACTCCTCTATAGTATTAAGGTCCTCGAGCGTATCGACAGCCGCGCGGGTGAGTAGGGTACGAAGGCGAGCCCATAGCCGGTCTAAAGTCGGCACATCCATCGTCGCCCAGTCGGTTGTTGAGGTCAGGGAGTCGCGGCCTTCCTCAAGGATCCATTGTGACATGGCCACAAGGGACAAGTAGCTCAAATCTGGGGTGGGAAGGCCCACGGCCCCCTTATCGGCGAGCAATACGTGCGTGATCAGCACCACAGCGAGCTCGGCGCCGTGTTCCAGCCAGTGACTGACCTGCCATACTAAGCCCAATGAGTGCCCTGCGGCACTTGGTGGGGGCTCTGGCAGTCGATAACCTCGTTCTGTAGTCGCTGCGAGAAACCAGTAGTGCGTCAGCGGCAGTGGTGCCACGAGATAAGGCAGCTGGCTCGCCTCGAGATGCTTGACTAGGACCGACCGAGTGCGGCCACGGTCGGCTAGAGACCGTTTCTGGGGTTATGGATACCGAACATATTACTTCAAATCCGTTTTGATTAGAGGTTTAAGGTAGATGGGCGCTGCCTAATTCCCACAACAGAAAATAGAAGATATAGGAGTAAGGGTACGAATACCCTTGGACGTACCTCATCGGTGCTGAGCTGAACCAGCAGGTCTAGGAATCGCACAGCTTCTCGAAGAAGAAGGACGTCAGCCAGCGTTTCTGCGATATGACTGGACGCCGTCTCACAGTTAGCGCCCTTGGACGTAGCGCAAGCTTGCTGGTAGGCCTCCACGGGGTCGGCCGAAGTGAGTTCCTGTGCTAGCTGAATATGCAACTGGCCCGCCCGGGAGAAGGCAGACGCGGCGTGATCTGCTAGACGGGTCAGCTGGTATGCCAGATCTTCAACGAAGGCGGATATCTTGGCTGACCTGATCCGGCCCAAGCCTAGGGGAGAGGGTATCGAAAAGAAAATGCAGAATAAATGAGCGTCCAATATCGCATGTATCGTTCATGTGTCTCGATCAGAAAAGGGGGTAAAATTACCGCCCTGGCGTTGATTTACGCGGAAACCGTCATAGTACCACCGTTCGTTAGATATCATGGCGGAGTAGGCTAGTTTAACATGCCTAAGGATTGTACAAGCCATTTCACTTACTGCTGCGGAGCCGGAACATCGTAAAAGCCAGTGCTAGCCGATAATCGGGCCCGGTCTCGTTACTGGCATTCTCGTCATCGGATATCGCGTGTAAGGCCTCGACCGCTAGTACAAACACTTCCCGGGCGCTACAGATCACCACCGTGTAGTCGAGCAAGCGGTTACTCGCCGCCATGACAGTGCAGTCCTTGGCATCTGCGAACCCACAGATCAAGCTTACGGGGGTGAAGAGATCCATCATGAGGTCACCCAAGATCGACTTCTAGGGACAGAGGGTCCGTCAAGGGACGTATTGAAATCGTGTAATATACGTAAGGGGCCTCGATTGAAAATATGGATTGGGAGGAAGGGTCACCGGTGAACAGGTAACCAGTTGAGCAAGGTATTCTCGGAGCCGAAAATGCACCCTGTTGCACCAGAAGCGTTCTCGGCGGTCGCACTTACCTCCGTTGTAGGGATAGTGTGGATATCGTAGAGTGTGGTCAGGGTCACAAGCAGGGTCTCATGGTCAGCTGGATCTTTCGCTGCTTCGTCGTATATGACAGTGGTAAGTCGATCGATGGCCTTCCGACGCAATTCGTTCCGAACCTTAGAGTCTTCCTGTAGGCAATAGATTATTGATCGTTGGTAGGGAGGTGGTCTTCGTCGTTAAGAACTTGTTGCCTTACTAGGCTCGAATCGGTACCGGCTGAAAACTTCGTAACGGCCTGTCGACAGGTACACCCAGGTCCACAGCCTTCTAAGCCACCTACCGTCTCGGCCAAGGCCCAGGCGGACGACAAAATCCAGTCCTGACTGGAATCGCTCTCCGGCATGTTTAACGTGAGGGTGGGACTAGGCAACCGAGTACGAAATAAGGACAATGCGGGCTGGTGGCCAATTGGTCCCAGTTCTAGGGATAAGCAACTCGAAAGTATGAAGGGAATGAAACGAGGATTCCCTGACTTGCGCCCTACTAGCAAGTAGAAGCAGTACAACGGCTTGGCTATAGTGTGCTAGGCTACCCATCGCTGCCACAAATGGTATCCTTGACTCGCGTACTTTTTGCACCCTTCCACGCAGTGATGGGTTGTGAAGGGAAGGAGTGCGCTGGACATTCCTAGGTGTACCTTCCTGCCATCAATACGGCGGTCTAGCTGGCACCCTAGAGCGGAGATACCAAGTCGTACCTCTACCTACTGAACGGCTGCTACCGTAGCCAATCTACCCTGCCATCATTTAGCGCTTGGAAGGTTACCCCCGATTAGGCCTTCTCTGACCTATGATTTGCGCACCATGAAGGGGCCGGGGCTCGCCAGAGGAACTACCAAGGAAGCCGCAACTCAGCGAAAACAGTGCCGTGCGAAAGGGGGTGGCCCTCTTTTCTCCTATAGGCAAGCCATGTGTATGTCTTGAGCGGCTGTCCACAGCACGGCTTGCAGCGACCAGCTCGTTTAAGGTCGATCCTTCGCTCAGTTTGAGCGGCCCCTCCCCCGTTTGATTATACTGGGTCTCTTCGTCTATTATCAAGTTGGCATGGCTACAGGCATGGCCAGCCCTTGCTGTGGGCCACACGATCAAGGCTATGGTACCCACCGATTAAAATGCCAGCTGGCTCACAGCCTAGTCGAAATGAAACAGTGCCCTGGATACTATATCGCGACACCACGGTATCAAAAATGCCCAATATTGAACGTCGAGGAATGTACAGCATGATTTACACGACACGGTCTAATACGTCGCTGGGGTTATGATAAATACCGCTCCGTATCCTTTGCAGTGGTAGCAGTAACCCTCAAACACCACGGCTGTGGAAACGCGCCATGCCTATTGGTTAAGGGCGGTGGCGGATGGGAGGGCGGCGAACTACGCTGAATAACCGGGTATATCCTATAGTGAGGCTTCATGAGCAGCGCCCCTGTTGGTCATGCTGCCCCTTTCTGCACCTGTGCTGGTAGACCGCAGAGGTGGCCGACCGGATTCGCTTCGTCGCCACATTGTTTTCTCCTTCCAAGGCGTACTCGCTCACCTCACGAACATAGTACGGCGACAGCAACTTTGTGCGGACATGCTACCCAGCAAGTACACACTTGATGGCTGAAACGAGAGGAGAGGTAGAAAAGGTGAGCGGTGATCAGCGCGAGAGAATGAATGAATATTGTGTATGGAGAACTAACCCAATATGGTCGGACGAGTGGACATAACGCTTCGAGGAGATGGTATCATGGTACAGTTAAGAACGTTGGCGTACAAGGAGGGGGAAAAAGACCTCGCCGACCTGCTCTAGCGTCCCAGGTTGGCTGACAAATTTGCTAGGGATTTCCTGGCACTTTACTATATACCCAATCTTATATGAACTTGGTGGGATTAGCATCAAGCACATTGGCGTGGAACGGTAAGCCTAGATCAAAGGGCCAACTCATCTCATGCCAGTGCTGGTCATAGGAGGTCCAGATAGGCGGGGAGAGGGAGTTTCGTGGTTATAACCTAATCCAGTAGCCATTACCTTTTGAGCAGGCCGTGGTGCGATAATGGCCACCTCATCACCGACAGGGATCTGCATCGATTTTTTTTTTTGCCGCTGGGTGGCGGTCTAAAGAAGTGAGTTACGCTTCGCTTCAGGCTGGCTGGGGCGAGGACATCTAACGACCAAGTAGGCAGGGGCGCCGCACCCGACTGATACACTGAATGACAACCCGACCAAGGGCTTGACCGCGAAATAAAAGACAGACAATAAACAATCGTGGAGCCAGGTTAGGCCTGACAATAGTGCCCTGTGCTAACCCTGGTGCTATGCCAACTGCCACAGGTAAGTTGGACCATTGTGTTTAGGGTAGGCCCTACCGGTCTTGCTTTGCTGTTACCTCGTAACCTTGGGAAGTCAACAGATCCTCTCCCCCGCTCTCTACCCATCATATCAATAGATCAGCATCCCGAGGCTGTCTTACGTTTAAGGCCCAACCAAGCCAGCGAGAGGCTGACCCTGCTTAAGCGGACCTCCATCAGCCGGCTATCCGCTCAGAGACAATAGTGTATAAAGGACCTTCCACAGAGAGCAGCTGGGGTGTTTACAGTAGCGCCCTGGTCCCTCATCGCACCCTTGAGAACAATACCAATGGCCATATACAGGACAAACATAGCTTTTGGCCGGGAATTTAGAGAACGAGGAAGACAATACCTTCTTTTGCAGCAAACCTACTAGTAACGATGCCATTGTGACTACGGGCTATATCTACCGGAAATCTAATTTACAGGCACAGGGACAAAGTAGTGCTGATAAGGTGAGGGAATTGAACGGTGGGGACGTGCCCGATTGACGTAATACGTAGTTATAATACCTTCATTTCGCACCCGGGCCCTGTTTTTACATCCCCTGAAGAAGCACGTGAGGGGCGAGCCCTCGAGGAAAGGGTACCGAGGCCTGGTCCATGAATTGGTAGGCTAAGGGGCGAAATCCATCGTGATCGTACCAGCTCAAGGATTGTGGCCAGAGTAGGGGCCAACCCATCAAAAAAAAACAATTTTAATAGAGAGGTAGGAAGGGATCTGCCGGCTGTGCAATACCTCCGCAGTTCCCATTCCGACGTGGTATTGTGCACGGGGGGGGGTGCCCAGACCCCAGCTATTGTCAACTGCAATGGTGCTTTGGAGAGCAGAGGTGAGAGAATGGGTCGATCAATATCGAGGTCCCTCAACGGACGCGTTGGTGTCCAACTTTGGAATACTCAGTGGTATAAATAGCTGCTTACCGGGTCCTGCCGTCCATCCTTCATATCTGGTTTTCGATTGTTGACACGAGCCTACCTCTGTCCCTGCCATTTTGTACTGCCTTAAAATCCGATTTCCGGCCTGCCTGGTTCTCCCTCACTACATTACTTCATTTTATACTCGAGCCTTTATTGCTGGGCCTCGAACGATAACTACTATTGCGTGACCATCGTAGGACTAGCCCTCTGACCCATCTCTTAGTCATTGTGCCACAATACAGTCGCCCTTATCGGACCGACTTAATTTTTCTTTTGGCCTGCTGCAAAGTGTCACCCGGCCAGCGAGCCTGCATCATTCCAGTCTCTTCCAACTCACCCGATTATTCGAGCTGGTCATAACTATACTATAGCCTGAAACCCTCCTAGCTTTGTGCACTCCACAGCTGCGCTATCCTTGGTTGCCGGCTGCGATACAAGCCTACCCTGCACCTAGGACCAACCCTGATTCGGTCCCTCAACTCGATCATCTTACCAGTAAGTACCGTGGGCTCACATTAATATTCATTATCGTCCTTTATCTTTCAAAACTTACATAAAGCGGAGGGGGTGGCCGAAACCTCGATGTTTCTAGCCGGATAATCCACCCTAGACTGCACGGCCTCTCGACCCAACTAGTCATTAGAACTGGGGACGTATGTGCCCGTCAGACCCGCCGCCCATCCTTGGACCTACTCCCTTTCGTTGCGTTACTCCGCAAAGTCAGCTTTAGCAATTTCTCGGTTGTATCCTTATTCATTTACCTGTTTTTCTTACCCCCGCATTCACCCCTCGTCGCCTCCCTGTAGATACAATGCGCTTTCTTCCTTTCGGTTTCGGCGTTGCGGCGCTCCTCGTTGCTGCTGTCCACGCTATCCCCATCGAGGGGGTGTATGTCCCGCACACCCCACCGAGGGCCCGGTCCCCGCCGTCCCGTACCATCGTGCAGGCCCTGGCCCCACGGGCGGCTCCAAGCAGTAACGTCAACTGGGCGACCATTATGCGTCCTTATGAACCCAATAATGATACGACCCTCATCGACTGCCCGACCTTCAACGCTGCCGTAGCGTCGGCTAATTACCCTGTACCGAACCCGGGCCAGTGTCACGATTTCCGCGAGTACCTGACCTCGCAGGGTGCCATATCCACGACTCAGGAGGCGGCCATGTTTTTGGCCCAACTCCTGTGGGAATCCAATGGTCTCCGTAACAAAGAAGAGATTGGGTGCGCCAATAACGCCTGTCCTGGACGGTACGTGACCGACTTGGACTACTCGTCCATTGAGACGGTGGATGGTAAGAAGACCAACGTGACCCAGCAGTACTACGGCCGTGGGTACATCCAGCTGACTTGGGCCACCAATTACCTAGCGGCCTCCAAAGATATCTTTGGCGATGACCGACTGTGGCGAAACCCGTCGCTCGTGGCCACCGACGAGGTGACCGCCTGGCGTACCACGTTCTGGTTCTGGAAGAAGAATGTCCACGGCACCTCTGGTGTTCAGTCCCGTCATTTCGGAGCGGCGACAAATGCCATCAACGGGGCCTTGGAATGCACTGGTTCGGACTACAGCAAGGCCCAGGCCCGCTACGACCTCTATACCAAGGTGCTCGCCATTGTCAGCCCTGATGCCACGCCAAATCCCAGCGGATGCTATCCCGTTGACACGGTGGCCTTGAACGCCAGTGCTGATTCCTCCAAGTAGGATAAGAGCGACGAATGTATCCCCTGTGAAATACTTCGAGGCGGTAGATATTTTCAGTTCGCATCTCCGCTCTCAGCCAAACCCCACGTGCACTTCCTATGAACGCTAGATTGCTGCTTAAATGCATTGCCTGTTATCCTATTACCCGGTCGCCCTCGATGACATCACTTGGGTGACCATGCCAACCGGTTCCTCGTTAAGTTGACCTCATCCCTTGTTTCATTTTTTTTATTTGGGGTCCGTGCGCCAATGCCCGCGCTGACAGTACCCTATCAGCTTTGTTCTTCTTTTTGTCTCGATCGATCTACTTACCTGCACGGTCGAAATCCAGTTATCCGGTCCACCAAGACCATTAATATCCGTCCATATAGGGACCTACACTCACTGTATCTATTAATGAATTTTGTCGTTAAGATGCTTAGCTGGAAGATGTCGCTAGTTATTACGTCAGAAGTGGCACATTAATGATGGTATCATGGATTGCATTAGCACTAAGGTGGATGAATTAATAAGGTAATTGGTTTCCCGGAGGACATGTCGAACTGAGCGATGGACGACCCTAGAGTCAGAGAAACGGAGGTCAAAAGCGAATTAAACTATTAGCAAGGTAGAAATGGCCCCGATCAGGGCAGGTTAAATAACATAAAAAAGTAGGTAAGGAAGAGAGGGCATGCAGGATAGCCATAAATTAAAGTGGGCGTGCCTCGGTCGAAGCAGCACAATCCCAAAAAATAAAAGGTCGGTAAAATGTGAGAAAAAAACATATATGGTATCAGAAGCATAGAAACTAGAGCCTAGCAAAAATATGAATTAACCATCTGTTGCAGATTACGGCCTCGGAGATAAAAGGTAGCTAGGCTGCGGAGTATTCGAGTGGAGCAGACATATCCTGCGAGGCGCTTGCTGCCATCCCAGCTCCGGGTGTCGCGACCATGGAGGCGTGGGCCTGACGGAGAAGGTTCTCCTGGCGTTTCTGCTGCCGGCTGAGCGACGGAAACGCGGAAAGCTTATTGGTTGGGGAGGTAACGGCGGCCGTAGTAACGTTGGGGAAGCTGACCTGGCTTGCTGAGCCTTGGGCATCCACCTTCAGGGTGCTGACCGCGGTATTAAGAACACTGTCCACGGCCTGGCCATCTGGACGGGTCACCGGGAGACCTTCAGTGGCGGTGTAGGCCGGAGAACTGGGGTCTCCACCGGCCGAGATCGTCGAGTAGGGCCGGGCACGGAAGTCCTGTTGATCCGTGGCCACATCGCCGCTCAGGGCCGTAGCCTGGTGGTATTTGGTTTCGCTGAACCACGGCGGAATGATGAGAGTAAGAAGGCCAGGGATGCATTCAAGCTTGACGGGACCGCAGGGGACCTCCTCGCCATCAATATCGAGGATCCCCGGGTGGAAGTGATTGGTCGGTGCAGTGGTGGTGGGTTTAGCGGACATATCGCCCGCTAGGTCGTTGAGGCGGGCCACGGCGAGAGTGACCCCGCGGGCGGGCCCCGTGGTTGTCGGAGTGGTGGCCAGTGAGGGTGAGGACACAGACCGACGACTGATACCCTGCAGTGGGGATGAACGGGCGATCGGTAGGTCGCCCACCTGGTCCGCCGCCTCGACGGCCTCAGTCCGAGTCATGGACTTGAGAGTCACCGAGAGCCGTTTCTTGGCCTTGGCCTGCTGACCTGTCGGAGTGCCGGGTGAGGTCATCGATGGGGAATGGGGCGGGGGAGCGGTGATGATCTCTGCTGCCGAAGTATCGGGTGAGGTCACCTCGCGTGTGCCAGGACTGAAGAGACGGCGGTAATAGGAGGCGGCGGCCCCGCGCAGGGTCTCCCCGCTTTCCGGCTCGTCCTCGGTGTCCGACTTGGGTGAACAGGTGGAGTGGAGCGAAAAACGCGAACGCCAGGTCTGCGGTTGGGTCGGGGTCCGCATGCTGGCGGCCCGCTTTACGTACTGGACGAAACGGATACGTCCGGGGGACGCAGCAGCTTCGGCGTCAGACGTGGATCCCTCGCCAGCGCCTTCATCCGCATCAGCTGAACGACCTGGTGCAGTGTTGACCACCAATGAGGTCGTCTCGAGCAAGGGCTCGCGCTCCGCAACGGCCGGGGTGGTCCAACCAGATCCGACGCGGGACGGAACAGGGGCACCCACCTTACGGCCAAGGGGCTCGAGGATGATGGCACGGGCCTTGCGGTAGTGATAGTGTCCCTTGTTAAGCTGTTGGGAGCTCGTTTCTGAATCGAGAAAGTACTGCACCAGCCTGGTCCGGGGCAGATTGTCCATCCAGACCACCTCGAAGGTCCCGTCGTTGAGACGAGCGTGAGGCGATACGATCATGTCGGAGGCAATCCAGGGCACGTTTGCTGCGGTAACCTGGACAAAGGGGCCCTCAAAGGTCTCCCACGGCGCGGGTAACTGGCCACCCACGGGAAATACCACATCGGGGGCGCAGTCGCCCGTGGGCTGCGGGTTAAGGCCCGGGAGGTGGAGGTAAGGGCTGGTATGGCCGCGCGGCTTGGACTGTGCCCGGCGCACTCGCGCCGGCCCGGAGGATCCCGCGGTATCGGCCGCGGACGATAAGCCGGCAGTGGAGGATACTGAGCCACTCAGGCCCGTGTGATCAAAGATGTGGGAACTGAATTTGGTCGAATTATCGTCGGTGAAGTTGATTTCCGGCAAGGCGAAGCGGGCGGGTACCTCGTGCAGAGCCGAGCGGATGGGTTCGGCACCCTGCACCTGGCCGAAAGCGGTGACGTCGGCCGGCAGGATGTGTAGCCGGCCCTGGTACCGGCGCAGCTGGAGCAGGCGCACCACACCCCAAATATTCATGCGTAGTGATCCGGCCCAGCGTAACTTTTCGGATTCAATATCCATGTCGGCGATGATTCCCCACAACATGTTGAGGTGGCCGTAGGTGACGCTGCCGTCCGGGCGGGACACGGCCATCACGTCCGTGGCGTGTGTGCGGCCCTTAATCACGGCGAGGGTGGCAGCCTCGACCGACCCTACGTCGATAGACTTGGCTAACCCATTGCATGTGCCACCGGGGATGATACCCAGTGGGATCTTGATTGCGTCCCGCCAGTCGAGCCGGGACATAATCCCGTTGATTAACATATGGAGCAGCCCATCGCCGCTAAGGGTAACGATGGCGGCGTACTCCTTAAGGCTGACCGACTGGCCGAATTCGTAGGCAAAGTCGGCGTGGGTGGACTCTGTGTGGGCAAGCGAATGGGTCCATTCGAGAAGTAGATAGGTAAAATAAATTAAACAGCCACGATACATGTCAGTCAGTGCGACTCGTCGTGCGCTGTAACTATACGCCAGTTCCGCCCAGTAGACCCGTAGCCGGGTCTCGGGAGCTTTAGATTAGTTATGATGCTCCGGCTCTCCCAATGATTATTGTTTAACCTACCCTTTAATTCTGATTCCATCCGGGCTAGGGCGAACATGGGCTTGACGGTACGCTCGTAGTGCTGCAAGGCCTTGCTAGTTCCACCGTAAGGGTTGGCTAAAACACACACCCGGCGGGTGGGGAGGACATCGCCGACCCGGCAGCCGCGACTGGCGGCGTGGACAACGTCGGCCCAGTATTTGGCCTGTTCGTTGCTTTCGCACCGGAAGGTCCAAGTTTCGAACTGGGGCCGTTTGCCCTTGCGGAAGGCCAGAGTGAACACAGTGAAGTGGTTCGAGGTGGTGGTTTCCAGAAGTGGTACGGCGTCCGCAAAAGACTTGGCCCGAATGCGCGGGGGGCGGGACAGACTGGCGCCCAGCACCGAGTAGAGCGGGATGGGTACCACTTGGTGAGCCGCCGAGGCCAAGTTACGCCCAGTCAGTAAAGACTTAACCTTCGACTGGTCTTTAAATACGAGAGAATCGGTGTCGGCGGACAGGAGACCCTTCAGGCGGCCCGTGGTAGAGCACAGCTCCACCGTACCGGAATGGAGGAGCAGATGGTTGTTGGGCATGACTGAAGAGAGGATGTTAAGCGGTAAAGTGATGTCGGCAACTGCCGAAAGCAAGCCAGGGCAGCGGGGTAAAAGGGTTACCAAATGTGGGAGGACCCGAGCGGTTACAAACAAAGAAAGTGCACACGAATGAGATAAGATCTGAGAGGCAGCGGGCCGGCAGGTCAATAAAGGTGCGTAGCCACTGGCAGGTGCGAAGTTAAAGCGACGGCGAGAGGAGGGCAGGCCGAGGAGAGGAACCTGTTGATATTTTGTTGAGAGCCACTTGGTCGAGGGGGTGTGAGGAAGGCACGGTGACCATTAGCAGTTCTAGTGGGCCGCATGAACCCGCTAGCGCCAACGCTACCACGCACGCCCGCCCATTTGGGCCGACGCACCGCGAATGTCGCGAGGCCATGACGGCGACGCCGTCCTGTCCCTAGTCAGGGTCAGCAGGCGAAACTTGTAAAGTATGCTTATTTTTGGATCTCACACCAGCCCCTTGCTAGTCACTCTGAACGTGGAGGGCAGTTTGGACCACGTTGAGGAAGGAGGGAACACCCCGGTCTGGAGCTGGCGGTTTCAGAAAAACTCCGAGGCTACCTACGAGTCAGGCAGTGGGAGGGGGAAGGGGGTAAGTAGATCGTGCGAAACTATGGAATGCCACCTTTCACCTTGCTCACTTAAAAGAAAAGGGAAGGAGGGATGCCACTAATAGCTTGTGCTGGGTTGAAAAAGCAAAAATGATGGATATGATTCGTAACCTCTGGACACAAATTACTATCACCGGAGATCCTTTGTAGTGATGCTGCCACCGAGAAAATATTGATACCCAATCAGGCATATGAGGCCCCCATCATTACCACACTTTAGGTGAGCGTTTAGCTACTAGATAAAACAGACTATTTGACACCTTCGAAATCGACCCCACACGCTCGGGCCGTACTGTGGGAAAGAACGCTTGGTGGGGGGGGGGTAAATATTTACTTGGCACTGTATTCTCGCATCAGCCACACCACACTCTCATGCAGTTCCAGTGGACTGTGCCCAATCCTGCATGCATGACTTAGAAGGGGCGAACATAATTATAAAGGAGGGGCTGCAGCCATCCGGTGGAGCTATTCATGAATACAACCAATTTAACCCACGCTTCAAAAGAAGTAGCACCCAGGTTTAGCGTACATGGTGTCTCCTGAAGTTAATCCAATGGCAACTGCGTGTCAGGGCCCATCCAGATACCACTTACAACCATCTGATACCTAGTTTGTCCAACGACGTTTCTCATCCTGGCTGATCAAGGAAATATGATAGTGCACCTGTGCTTTCGGTCTCCGCGCGTTGCTTGTCTAGCCCTACTACTCAATACGGAATCAGTGGTGCACTCTGTCGGCGTTTTGGCAAGCTTTCTTTGCCGAGACGACGTAAAGTGCCTATTAAGTAAGACGTGCGTGGACAAGTAGTGTCCATCCTGTATGCTCAGGAGAAGGGGTATGGGATTGTTGCAAGTCGTCAGGGCAGCTGCACATTGGCTCGGACCAAATCCGCCCAAACATAGGTATACCGGCGGGCGTATTTATTAGAGAATCACCATCAGTAACCTACGATGCTGACTTTGGTGGGGGGTCGACTTGCCTTGGCTCTTCTGACGTAAAGCTTCCTAGAAAGTGATCCAGCTCCCGCTCGTCCTCTTCGGGTGTCTGATCGGCGGCAGTCCGTGAGGCTTTGGACCGGAGGGACTGGAGGTTGGTCTGCGCATAATTTTGAAGCCACGCCGAGAACTCGCGCATCTGCGCAATGGGAGTATAACAGGTGTAGGGAGACAACAGATACTAGGTCAGTAGGTCAATTCGTCCGATACCCACTCGCCTTCATGGGACAGTCAAACCCCATTGTGGACTACGGTACCTACCGCGGGCGAGTATAAAAGATATCAGGATAAAGCTTACATTGCGGGTTCCGGTGAGGGCACCCAGGCTAACGGCTACCAGCCCAGCACTAGAGAAGGTAATTGCGGTCGCAAAGGCCAGCGATTTGAAGGCGGTCTTGCGAGCCTCTTGATGGAGGCCGGCTTGATTCATCCGCGTGACGACCATCGGGTGTGTGCGTATACCAGTGGCGACTGTTGTTGGGCGTAGGTTGGGAAGAAAGAAACTGGAAGAGTTAGCGCAGCGGTTGGCGGGTAAGCCTAATGGCTATCGACCTCGTATGTCTAGGGAACGATAGACCACGCGGCATCTGGCAACTCACCTCTTTTCCGAGTGAACCACAATGAACCTAGCAGGCCCACGGCAAATGCCCCGCCAGCTATAGCTAGCAGTTGGTTGGAAGTCAGATCCTCGACTGGCTCTGCTGGAGCTGCCGGCTCGTTTGTTTTGGAGGTCATGGTGTGCTGGAAATGTGGTATAAGGTAGAGGGTGAAGGGTTACGAGGAAGTTGAATCCCTCAATGCTGTGAGCTGTATCGTGGGCCTAAGGTACGTACAGGTTGGGGGTGTATGGGTAAATGCAGTGGCCTTGTCATCCAATGCTGCGTTCGTGGTCGAAACGGTTCAGGGTTCACGCGCCCTATCAATTTCGTGTAAGGTGATCACAGTCCAGTAGGACCAGAGGATTAGACAATTGGGCAACGTGACCGCAGTCAATTATTGTCCAACCGAAGCCACGCAGGCCTCCAAAGATCCCATGTGGCTAACTGACAAGGTTGAGGGCGTCGAATATATCACTCGGCACATTCCTCGCTAGGAACGCGACAGCAGCACTTTGCCCGATTCTAGTATCTCACATCCCGCATCTCTTGAAAATTCATTTTCCTTAACACCAGAGATTTTACCTTCCAACCTCCTCAGTTATACTGCAGTTGCTTACCTGTGCCTCGAACGACCTACCCCGATCCACAACGTAAAACGACATGGTAAGCGTCTTGCTCCAACCAATTTCGCTACTTTCACCAAATGGATCAATACTGCGTCTGGGCGGTAACGAGCACTTTATAAAGGACAATTCTAATTGCAAAAATTCCTGACAACGTACTACTCATTCCCTCCCTATCAGGCCACTCCTATCACCATCGGCATCGGTGTCCTCACTGCAGCTGCTGTTGGTCGCCTCGCCTTCCGCGCAGCTCGCAAGGGTAACCCGAACTTCCTCAAATTTTCACCCAGGACCAGCTCAAAGTACCACAAGGGCGGCTTTGACGCCAAGATGAACCAGCGCGAGGCTGCCTTGATATTGGGTGTAAAGTAAGTATCACTCGCACTACAACATATAGACCGTGCCTGTCGACTGCCAGCATCAACAGATACCAGGGAGTACGACTTCGATTACAGCAGTTTAGCTAGCAGCTAACCATCTTCAACGTACCAAACTCGCATGTCACCCGTGATAATCAGAGAGAGCGGCCTTACTAAGGACAAACTGAAGGAAGCTCACCGGCGTATCATGTTGCTCAACCACCCGGACCGTGGCGGTTCACCATACCTCGCCAGCAAAATTAACGAGGCCAAAGAATTCCTAGACGCACGGACTCGTCGCCGGTAAGAAACCGTGGATACATTTCCAGCCCCATTGACTACATTGCTCTAGACCCTAAAGGATGATGTAACCCACATGATTACTTCAGCCTGGTATACCTGGCTACAAGCAATATTAAAACATTGCCTCACCACATACCATCCAACTCTAAATGACAAATAATTATAAGCTAAGGGGAGTAGCGGGCACCTCCGCTGCCAATTTCCACGGCAGCAGTGAGTATATACAGATCACTATTTCAGTACACTGCCACTGAGAAGTTGATGACATTGCATACGGTCACAAAACGGCGGTGGAGAGGCCTGGAGCAAAGAACTCTGCACTGTTGTCGTAGACCTTGTAATGAAGAACAGTGGGA
>JANBPT010000755.1:0-24042 GCA_027575765.1 Tieghemiomyces parasiticus
CGGACCGTCCAGGAGTTTTCTTCCTGCAACTTGGGTGACAATTTTGGTAAGTTGGCCATGGATATATATATATATATTATAGCACCTATTATTTGGCCAGAAGACATCGACGAGCAACGCACACCAGTATGTAGACTACTAAGCCACTGCTGCTATCATATCCACCTCCCCAATTCTCTTGCATCACCTACAGACCTGGACTCGTATAACAAACTGGTTGAACTCACCCACAAATACAAGGAGTTGTTCCAGTAGAGTTGTTCGTTTTCATGGCCCATCCCACTTCCCGACATCTTTTCTTTTCAGACTGGGCGTGGCAGAATGTCTACTTTTATATTATCCTTTACCAGACATGTTTCACCATATAAATATACCCTTCCCCATTGTAGCGCGCTTGGTTAGTATTGACTATTGGCAGTGTATTTAAAATGAGTACCGGCAGAGATCCGAACAACCAGGGTAAATGTACAAATCGTTAGCATAAAATAGCGAAGGAAAGGGCGCAAGCAGGAAGAGGAAGGAAGGTGAGGAGTTGTCCTTGAAAAAAAAATTGTGTAGTTTGGAGAATGGAAATGAGATGCGGGGATAATGGAGAGGAGTGGACACAAGAAACACGAAAACAAAATCCGGTGAGGTACGGGCGACAGCTTTATGGGCGGGAGGGGCCAGCCTCGGTGGATAGTTGGGGTGATGTGGTCGTCTCTACGACGGTTGGCAGGGGAGTCCCGCCGTTTACAACGACGCCCGCCGCCTGCACCGTGGCTTGGCCGCCAGTACGCCGATGGTGACCATCATCGACGTACGGCGGAGGACTAACGGCGTCGTAAATCTGCTCGCGGGAGGCGGCGGCGCTGGCGCTTAGGTAGTGTGAGGACAAGCCACCGACGGACGATACCGAGGGGGTATAGGAGCCTGTACCCATCACAACTCCGGCAGCGAGGCTAGCCGCCGACTGATGGCGAGTCAGGGAGGGTGGTGCCGGCATGTCCGCTGGAAGGAGACGGTCCTGGCGGTGGCTGGCGTAGTCCGGGCTAGGGTCCTGCGAACGTGGCAAATCGTCATCCGAGAGATCTAGGTTGCGTATCGTCGCGGGGAGTACCCGAGGTGTGGCGACGAGGGAGGCTGTGGAAGTGGCGGCAGATGGGTAGGTCGATCGGATGGAGGCGGGGGCTGGTGTCGTCGCTCTAGATATGGCGCCGACCGATTGGTTCGTCGGATTAGTTGACTCCACGGAGGGTGCATCAGTTTCAACCTGCCCCGATAGATTACTAGTACTGCCACCACCGCCGCCCTCGCCCTCACCACTGCGGTCGGTCGTCTCCAGACGCTGGCCCTGCCGGTCCTGGTGTTCAATCATGCTAATTCGGATGGCCTCCATGATCATCAGCTCCTCTAGGTCAGCTCCCATGTGGTGCATGGCCTGCAAGTAGCCGTTGTAGTGGCTACTAACATTTGAGGTAGGCAAGGTGGCCGCCTCTCGTGGCCGCGTGGACCGTGGCCGTCGGGGGTTCTCTTGGCGGGAGAGTAGCCGCCGGGCGGGCAGGATAGACGGGCGGTGACTGGTGCGTTCGCGGGCTTGGATGATACGCAAAGTGCCGGGGCGAACGTCGTCTGGTATGCGGAGCGAGGAAAGCGTCCGGGGATGGAAAAGGGAGGCAAGGTCGCGGGGGGAAGGGTATGATCATTGGTGGGTTAGTCGGATGGAAACTGTCAAGTAAACGGCCCATCCACCATGGTGGGCCAACCAGGGTAAGGGGGCTTCAGGGTTAATGTGGGGCAATCGAACCGACCGCCCAAAGGACACGGATTGCCTAGAAAACGTACCGCTACTAACGACATCCGGATGATTGAGGCTGAGGGACTGACTGCGACCGCGGTGGGGCCGGCTGGGGGCCGTCGATGGACCCCCGATGCCTAGCTCTGCGGGAGGTGGCCGCAGTGACGCAGGTTGGGTGGTCTGGTTAGGAACAAACGTGGTACAATGGAGGGGGGTTAACGTCAGATATTGTTGCCCTGATCAAAACTGAGGCAGTTCACTGATTGTCTCTGCGTAGCGCTGACCACGACATTTACCTGTGAAAACGAACGCGAGCCCCGGTCACAGAAGGCGACCGGCGGGGCGTAGGTGACCCCAAAGTCAGGTTGAGTGCAGAACGGGCAGGTGGTGGGGGCGAGTATAGGTTCGTGACGCTTGATCTGGACGAAGCATTCGGTGCAGATGGCATGGTGGCAGCACCGCGAATAGTTGATGTGACGTGGGTAGTAAAGGAAACATATAGGACACTCCACCGCCCGCAGGAGCAGCTCGCGCTCCTGGTCCGGGGTCAGCTCGTAGGGACAGGCGGAGGCCGTTCGGCTGCGGCGCGGTGGGGTGGTAGCCGAGGTCGTCACGGCAGCCAGCGGGGAAATGGCAGTTGGACGACCGGTGCGTAGGCGACCATTCACACAAGAGGTGGACGGTGCGGGGTGACTCGAAGCGACGGTACAATTCGCACTATCGGACCGGCTGCGCTGTGGGGTCGGGGCGACAGACGGAGCGGTAGCACCGGTGGCAGTGCGAAGACTTTCATGAGAGGCCTGCAGCTGCATGTGGGCGGCGGACGTATCGGCAGCGAGGTCAGAGCTTGGGGCGCCGCTAGTATCCTCCGCGCTGCCATCCTCGGTATCCTCAGCACCCTTGTAGAAGGGGGCGATCTTGCGGTCGAGTATGAGGCGGCGCACCGCCCGGCGATCAAAGTCCTGATCTTTGTCAGGATAGATACCGAACGGCTCAAAGCGGCCGCCGTCGAAGGTGTCGCCGTGGTGGGCTTTAGCGTGTGAGTTGCCCATAATCTCCGCTGGATACGATGTGGGGTAACGGTTAGTTGGACCTTGCGGTGAGGAGGAGTACGAAATTAGGGCGCAGAGACGGGAAGGTCAAAGCTTAAGAATGCGCAGTCGAAAGTTGATGCTGGACTGATTCAGGGTGATGGGTCGCACTGAACGAGTACCCGGTGCTAGCTGACGTTGCGGAGTGTGCGATGCAGATTGGTCAGACACGCGCAGTCGGCTCAAGTGATAAGTAATAGTACGGTCGAGGGCAAGTTCACAGCCACGTGGCGGAGACGGTCAGCTACACGTCAAAAGAGAGAGAGAGAGAGAGAGAGAGGGCAGGGTGCTTGGCGGGTACGGCGCAGTTGGCGTCGGTAGAATCTCAAGTAAGCGCGGTGGACTATGTTAACGTCGGGCGGAGCCAGGAGCGGCGCTGGTTGGTCGGAGTCCCGAGGCGGAAGGGAAGGGTAAGGAAACAGGCACTGTTGACCTATAGAGTCCCCCGTCACGTAGACACAGTTAAGTATGGGAGGAGGGTGGCAGAAGGCGGCACACTAACCAACGTACAAGCACTCGGAGGCCGACGCCGACGGCGAGTCCGTTGCTACGTTGGGTGGGGCGAAGAGAATACTTGGCGCCAAAGGGCGGCGGTCTGGGACCAGTAACCGAGTTGGCACAAGAGAAACAAAGTCCGGCGGGGAATGCAGCCGGCCAATACGGTGGCGGGTCTTGACTTCGGGATACAGGAGGAGGGGCTCGTGAGAAGGATAGAGGTGCGGAGTAGAACGTAATGTGACTATTACGAGACTAGGTGGTTAGACGGACAGACGATGGGGTAGTGGATGGGGTAAAAGCCGGACGGGCATACGCATGGGGGAAGCAAAGCAATATAGCGGCGGGAGGGGGAGAGGAGAGGGGCAAGGGAAATAGGCCAAAATGGACATGGTGGTCAGAGCTGGCCCGTTTTTTTAAAAAAAAGGCGGTGGAGAGGGAGGGGCAAGGAAGGCTAAGGCAGGGAAAGGGGGGGGGTTGCATATAGGCTTGGTGCGTATGCGTGTACGTGTGTGTCTGGGCTTGCATAGCCTCTTCCCCATTCATTTCTTCCCCACGGCGCGGGGTGGAGCCAGCGGAGTACAGACACGGTCAGCTGGGCAGTGGCGGGGAGAGGTTGTGGGGAAACAGGGCCCGGTGGGTGGCACTGACCGACGGGCCTGGCCGAGCCGTCGGATTGCTATACTCCCACCTCGTGCGTATGGCAATAGAGGCAGGATGGAGGGGATGTAAGCGAAGCCAGCAACGAGGACGAGTGGGCCAGGCGGTTGCAGGCGTACCAGTAATAACGAGTCTCGGGCCGGCGGCGACGTCACTTGCCCCGGCCAATAACCCCCCCCCCGCCGCCAGCCGCGTGGGCGGAAGTCGGGCATTCTGAGTGCAGGCTGCCTTGCAATCTCCCTCGCCCCGTCGTACCAGCCGGCTTTAGGGCTGGTAACCCCGAGACCAGGGGTGGGGTGCCAGGGTATGTGGTTTCCAGCCTGGCGATTTACTACCCGCTGCAACGTCTGCAACCCCTTGCGTTAAGAGTGCTGGTGGGTGATGGTCCACCAGACCTCTTGTCTTTGATCCACGTAAACCTTACAGAGTGGGGTTCCGTTACAAGCTCCTTGCCTTCGTGGCGACTGCCGTGCCTGCACCCGCCCGCTTGCTGCGGGGTCGGGCAGCCAGGACAGGCCACGCATCAGCAGCCGGCCCTTACTCCACCCTGCCCCGTAAGGTCGCACTCTGCCTGCGACCACATCTAATATTTTTTTTTTGCACATCCAATTGTATATGGTCGTCTATCGGACACTAGGACTCCCACCGCCCAGCTTTGGACTGGTAGTTAGAATGGTGGGATGGCGTCAGTCGTCCGCAGTATATAGGCACACATACCCATACATATGCACGCTGTGTTAATCGCGACGGCTTGCCATTCTGATGCAGGTAATGTCTCTGACTGCTGATCGATGTCTAATTCTGGAAAAGGTTGAATTCTCGTCTTTGCTGCCTTAGATTATCGTTTTCGCACAATTCAGCGGGCTCGTGTAGCGCTGGGTGTATAGATCACCCAAACTCCCACCATCCACCTGGCCGCAACTGTACTGCTCAGGTCTATAGCCATGTGTGGCAGCTGGACATGCCACCCGCGATAGCGGATCGTGTAACCCGGTTATGAGCAAGCCGGCGAATTGCCGCTGCAATGAAACCAACATTATCACTTTGGCTTCGGTTCAACCGCTCAGTCCTCTGCTCCCTCCATTTCATTTAGCCATTATGTTCCATCATAATAGGGCCCAGCACACTATCATTTCTACCTACGCTGCCATTCATCGGCCAGCCTTACCAGTTATCTGCTACAAGCCTCACAGGCCAGCCCATCCCCACGTATACCCCCAGAAGGTGGTTGACCTTAAACCCCAACAGTGGGCCGAAGTCCACGATGTGTCGGATTTATTATTGCGCCCCGTCTGTCACGAATCAGATAGGCTCAGCGGGGGGCTTCCATGACAGTGGCCGCCCCATCACTTTGCTGACACACGGCAGTGTCGCTGCTGAAACAATCAGACGTCAACTTCCTTTTCCGCGTCCTCGATTTTTCTAGTCAGCTCCTTCTCTTTCACTGGTAAGTCATAGCATCAGGGAGGTCGAATAGCTTGTGTTAATAGCCTAGCATGGGGGCAGATCGAGGGTGGCCCGCACATTATTAACCAGTCGCGCAAAACACGATCCAACGCCCTCAACCTACTTTCAGCGGATGCCCGTGCCTCGGCCTTCGTGGTCAGAAAGAAGATGCCGCCCGGTGCCTTACGGGTGTACACGCGCTAAATGCGGGGGTGAGGTGATGAAAGGGCTAAGCGAGACAGTTAGTTCCCGTACCGCTATCTGGGGGGTTGCTTTCGCCACTGTATCTCAGCTTTACCCAGTTTAGGCAACTTGTAGGGTTTCCCCAATGACTATAGTTAGGAATGGCCGGGTGGTCCATCCTGCTCACCTACCCTTGAAGGTTCGAGGGAATTCAGTTCGCTACGGAGGACCGTTACCTCCTCTTTCTAGAGCAGTCAGTTATACGTGGTGGGCAGGCATCGAGTTAAGACATTAGAAAGGCGTGGCTTGTTAGGCACGTTCGTAGTTGCCTCTATATAACGCACGTCGGAGCTGAACTACAAGCTTTGCATGGTGTGTGATTTTTCGCGAGGTGGTGGTATGAATCTGACTGTCCAGATGTCAAGCGCTTCTTACCTCGTTCTGCAGAGCAACGAGCAAAGATGCATTCCTGCTCTCCATGATTTGCAGGGATCTCAAGGAGGGCCTGATGAAAGCTGCCGAATCGTATTCTTGAAAGCTGGTGCCAAACTGTGTTGTCAAGTCCGAACAAGGTGTTGCTAGCGTGTGGATGGCAAGGAAACAAATCAACTGAATGTGGGGGTGAGGATAGTGTGAGCCGAGTCCATGGACTCCGAAAAGCCTTCAAGCATCCATGTTCGTTTGACATGGGGGCCTGAACTGCTCGCCTACACCATGTCCCCCTACACTGCCGAGCAAAGTCGGAACCACCAGACAACCTATACCCATGAGCCCTGATAGACCCCAGCCATGTCACTCACACCGTTTTTACTACGTTTAATACCGGCCGGCACATTATCTCCGCCATTTGGTCACTTTAGTACACTATAAACTGGTCAGTCTGCGCCGCTAGCCGTCGCCAGCCAGAGTCCTGCCCGAGTAACGTTGCTGGTTCTTTGCGCACCTTATCAACCAACCGCTGCGGATCATCCAGGTCCTGCCAAGCAAACAGCCGGCCCTGCTCATCCAGTACGGTGACCTGACAAGCGCCCACAGCGACATCACGGTACCTCGGTACCCCACCACTACCGCACGCTTCAATATCCTGGGTCGGATCCCGCACCAGTGGCCGGTATCTTAGGGTCTCATAGTCCATGATAAACACTCTCCCGTCGTATAATGTAAACACCTGCATGCCCCAGGTCCCGGCCATCCGGCGCACATCGGTGACCTCAAACGGCAGGTCGGCGAGGTGTCGGACGAGGGCCGGCTCCGTGTCGTATACCCCGCGGGCGTCGGGCAGGTGGTCCAAATACGTCGGGTAGGCTGCCAGCTCGTGCTGGTGGTCAGATCCTTCCGACACCGCGCCGACATGCTCGGGTGACGAAGACGGCGTTGGTGGTGGCTTGAGAGCGCCAAACACCGAGAGGAAGGGCCGCCGGGGCTCATCCGGTTGGCTATGGAGGACACTAAAGAAGTGTGGGGCGCAATGGAGACGATGAATCCGCGAGCCGACTAGAGACTTGACTAGCGCTGGGCTAGTGGCTTTAGCCTCCGGA
Organism: Tieghemiomyces parasiticus; assembly: GCA_027575765.1. Taxonomy (NCBI): domain Eukaryota; kingdom Fungi; phylum Kickxellomycota; class Dimargaritomycetes; order Dimargaritales; family Dimargaritaceae; genus Tieghemiomyces; species Tieghemiomyces parasiticus. The sequence goes on from JANBPT010000755.1 coordinate 7,191, forward strand.
CGGAGAGAGGAGGTCGGCATGTAGCCCCAGATGTAGACCTCATGGGGGCCTGCCGTTTCGGCTTCCGTCACTGTCGAGGGATCGTCAGAAGTAGCGGTGGCCCGAGTGACGGCAACGGAGTAGTCCCCTGAAGCATGGATGTCGGTGACGGTCCGTTGGATATCGTCAAAGTAGTGGACAGGGAAGGGAAATGAGTCGTAAACCTCGTCACCACGGCCCAGGGCGCCGGCACCCCTGCGGGAAAACAACAACAGAGAATTACGGGAGGTTGGTCGGATATGGTAACGGCCGTACAGGACGGGCGGGGCGGGGGGGGAGACCCATGATTAGTCTTCTACCAAAGCGAGTTCGAACGTTTCAATACAGGCCCCAACCCCAATTTGGGCATACTTCAGGACTTACCAGGTCCACAGCTGGCCGTCGCTCGTCAGGGCCATATTATGGAATGCCCCGCAGGCCAGCTTATCTACCTCGAACCTTGCCAGATCAGTCATATGGTATGGTACCACTACATCCTCGTCGTCCTCACTGCCCCAGCTCGTCGCTGCCTTAACGGGTCCCACCTGGCCATAGCTATTGTTACCCCACATGAGCACCTGGCCCTCCTGCGTAACAACACCACAATGGCTCAACCCGCAAGCGGCGGATGCCAGCGGAACCCCAGCGAGGGTGGGGAGAGTATGAGGTGGGGGACTAGTCAGCCAGGCCCGGGCGCGTTCGGCCGGATCGGGCTGAGAGCTGATCCAGAACTGCCAGGGCTTGCGGTATTCACGTTCGGCGATAACTGTGCGGTGGTAGATTTGTTGCTGGCGGTGCGGTGTCCAATTCCAGAGGGCCGGGCTGGTCAAGGCTGACCGTGATGCAGGTTCAGCCGATTCGGTCGACTGTGGCGGTAGTGAGGTAAGCGGCCGAAGGTGACGACGTAGGCCAAGGTTGGGGCGGACGGTAGAGTACCTGAGTGGCCCATGGACTTGCCAGGGGAGCCGTGACCGGTAGACCCGGAGGTGAGCGGCCATGCGGATAGAGGTGGCTGGAGGGGGGTTATTGTGTTGGTTGGAAAGAAGGTCAGCCGGGGAAACTGCGAATGGCAGGAATGCTGTTATTAACGAGGCGATTAGACTAAACTACGGCGGAGCTGATTAATGCCAATAAGCGGTGGCCCGGGTGCGACCAGCCGGAAACCGCTAGGCCGAGGGTGACGATACTTGCTGGCTCGACGACTGCTAGGGTACACTACAAAGACATACGGGCCGAACCATGGGCGGCCAGCATGGGATAACGTGACCTGGTCCCCCCCTCCACCTCACGGGTGAGTCCACCCACTTTGGAGGTTGTGTCTCTCACAAGCGTAGAGAGGGGCTGGGGGGGGGGGGAAGGGGCCCCGTCAGTCCAGGCTGTCTACGGCTGGCTAGCCACTCCTGATCACCAATCCGCCCACCCAACCATTCAACGCCAATTGAAGCCTAAGCGGAAAGGGCTACACACCTACTCACATACACACACACATTGGCATAAGGACTATCCGGCGCCCTCCATTTACGAGTTTCCTCCTCTTACCTCCGTTGGAACCTACCCCCTTTTTTATCTTCTCATAGTAGAACCCGGTTTAGCCGCCCCGCTACTAGTTGGAACCCCGTCACCATGCCGCTCATGAACAAGAAGCGCAAGGTAAGAGCGCAAACCTCCTAGTTCACCGCCCCGAAATCGAAAATCCATCCATCCGTCAACCTAGATCGAGCCTACTAGAGACCACGCAAACGGAGAAGCAAACACGCCCGATGAACGCCATCTCCTGGATGCTATATGTCCCACTGACGGATGGATGGGTTTGAGCAGATATTCCTGACCCGAAACCATGCATCAGGACGCCATTCAATAGGCGTCGTGTACGAAATCGGTCCCATCGCGATCTCCATCATACTCACCATCGCTCATTCTACACCTCCCTGCCGACCCCACCCGCTTTTCGCCTTCCCTATCCCTGCATCCCACCAGTTTGTCGCCGATGGTGTTTTCTACGCCGAGCTGAACGAGTTCCTCCAGCGCTCGCTGGCCACGGAGGGCTACTCCGGCGTCGAGGTCCGTGTGACTCCCGCGCGTACCGAGATCATCATCCGCGCGACCCACCCCCAGGACGTTCTGGGTGAGAAGGGCCGTCGCATCCGCGAACTGACGGCGATCGTGCAGAAGCGCTTCAACTTTGCCGAGGGCCAGGTCGAGCTCTTTGCCGAGAAGGTTTCGGCGCGCGGTCTGTGCGCCGTGTCGCAGTGCGAGTCGCTCAAGTACAAGCTGCTGGCCGGTATCGCCGTCCGTCGCGCTTGCTACGGTGTGCTCCGTTACGTGATGGAGTCTGGTGCCAAGGGTTGCGAGGTGGTGGTGTCGGGCAAGCTCCGTGCCGCCCGTGCCAAGTCCATGAAGTTCACCGACGGTTTCATGATCCACTCCGGTCAGCCCGCCCGGGAGTACATCAATGCCGCCGTCCGTCACGTTGAGATGCGCCAGGGTGTCCTGGGTATCAAGGTCAAGATTATGCTCGACCACGACCCTACCGGCCGTATTGGCCCCAAGAACCCCCTCCCCGATGCCGTCACCATCCTCGAGCCCAAGGACGAGCCCGTCATTACCCAGCCCATCTCCCAGGACTTCCAGGAGCGCGAGCCCGAGCAGCAGTCGGCTCCTGCCGCCACCCCCGCCGCTGCTCAGTAAAGCGGTTGCCGTGGTTGGCAGGGATGTCTGTACGGGAGCGTGTGCTAGCCAAAATTCTACTCCTAGGGACTGTATCGCCCAACACTTTGGTTCGGTCCTGCTGAAAGCCGCGTTCCACCACCCCACCGTACCCGTATTGTCATTTCCTCTTCCTAACTTGGTCTACTAAATATTCTCCCAACGCTCAAGCTTCAGCCGTTGTCTAACACACCTACCCTGGGTTTTGCAATGTGTGAGGTTGGATAGTTGGCTACATTATGCCGGCCTTGCTGATGGTGGTGTAGGTTCATCTGAGCCCATACGTGCGCTTGTCGGTCCATTGGGAAGCTAAAAGTGGGCCTACACTACCCATCAGTATATCGATTTACAAAACAATCGGGCTGATTTATTTACGGACGTCTGCAGGTCGAGCTAGGCTAGTATGATAAACCGTCGACTGCGAAAAGGGTGTAAGCAGTTGACGCCAGCACAAAATACTCGGCAACATCAGAGGCTGCGGAGCCTACTTGACGACCTGAATCAGCCTTTGCTGCCACTGGGTTCGTTACTTGTAGGACACCTTGGGAAGGTCAAAGGTCTGCATGGTCAGGACATGACGGTGGGGTTGCAAGAAGCCGATGTAGGGGGTGACGTCCCAGTACACGGTCAGATTGGCCTGTTGGGAGCTATGGGAGGAGGGAAGGTGAGGGTAAAAGAGCCGAGTGGGCAAGGAACGGCAGGAGAGCAGTTAGTTAAGCGCGTCAAGAATGCAATCGAAGTCCTAAGGGTGGCCACGCCATAGTCAAGCCCCTCCCCTCTCCACCCCGACCAGCCTATCCTGTCAAACTTACCCAAATGCCTCGGTGAAGTCACGGAACCGGTACTTATTACGGTACTTCTTAAGGTGGAACTCGGCGTCCTGAGGGGTTTGGATGATACTATCCCACAAAACGACCTTATTGACGGAGTTCTCGGGGGTCTCGTACTCGGCGACTAGCATCATAAACACTTGCTTGGTGTTCCAGTTGAACAGGCTGGCGGCATGAGACTCAATATCGAAGGCCAGGCGGGCGTGATGGGCCCGGCGTGTGGAGGGGTCAAACTGGTCTGGGTACGAGGCGCCCTTCTGAACCTTGACGGCGCGGAGGGTCACGTCTACACGCGCATCGTTCGGGATGTAGAGCGAGGTGTACGCTACTATCGTCATGAGGACGAAGGCCACCGTCAGGGTGAAGGTCGCCACGGCGTTGAGCCGTTGCAGGAGGTTGTACATGGCGAGATGAGGCGAGTGGGATGATGACCAGGGGAGGATGGAGAAGAAAAGCGATGAGGGAGCCGAGGCAGTGGAAAACACGGTGTTGGTCTAGGTGATGAGCAGGATATTGAGGTTGAGCTGGGGGAGTAACGGTGGGGCTAACCACAGGCACAAAAGGTCTGCGCGGTAAAGAATGGCGAGGAGGGGGCCACGATGGAGCCCGTTGACCGGAAGTCGGTTGGCCCCGAGGAATGGATTATCCCAGAACGGCGGAGCGCGGTCACAGAAGGGAGCCAACCAAGGCCTGACAGCACAGATGTTTGGCGGGGGGAGGACGGGCGAGAGATAGAATTAACATATCCTCAGCCCACCGACTGGGCCCTTGAATGTGTATAAGCGCGTATTGATGGCTCCACTCCGGCTGTCAAGCCTAAAAAGTAGCCCATTGGATTGGCCGGTTCCAGGCCGTGAAGTAAAAAATTAGGACCTAACCACCTCTGGGAGACGTACGCCAAGTCGTTGCAAAGAGCCCAGCTTCATTATGGAGCTTTACCTCTCCTTTTTCTTCGCACGTTTTCTTCCCGCGCTGCTTTGAATGCCGTCGCCGTCTTGCGTTTGACTCCTTCCAGCTCGCCTGATCGCATTCACTCCGCTCTGGCATCCCCCTCTCCCTGGGACCATGGCCACCGTCAACGCTCGCGTCCTTAGAACCCAACTCCACCGGCTTCTACTGCGCTGCCACCCAGATTTCTTCCAGGCCGACCCAGCGATCAAGCAGACGAACCAGCAGTCCCTACAACTTCTCAATTCCCTCCTCGAGCCCATTCTGACCCATGACCCACCACCGCTAGGCAAACCACAGGCACCTAAGACGTCGTTGACCGAGTCGACCGCAACCAATACTGCACCGGTGATCAATACCGCCGTACTAGCCCAACACTACGGGGCCTGGGCTGCCAAACCGTCCGTGGCCGTGGCCTTTTACCCAAGTACTGCGACGAAGGCTGCTACGCGGATCGAGCACTGTTTTCAACTGGACCGACCAGACGAGATGATCGGCCTGGATCGGGCCGGCAGCGGTGGTGCAGTCGATAGTCACCTCGGTGGATATCGGCAGCCTGCGTTGGCTGGTTACGCGTGGTGGACGTTGGCTGATAATTTGGTTCAACTGTGCGAGAAGGCCGGTATCGATCAGGCCGGTGAACTCCGAAGCGCGGCCGCCGAAACGCGTCAAAGGTGGCTGGATCGGCTCTGCCCGGCTAACACACCCAAGGTACCAGGTCGCCGCGGAGCCACGGAACCCCGTCGGGGTACCGTCTCTCAATTGCATACCGAGCGGACTTCCATGCGGGAACAATTCCAGCGTAACTTGGGCAGTTCTGGGTTGGCCCGCGAACCACCCAGCTCGGTCCCCCGGTGGGCCCAGATGGCCAAGTACGGTAGAGGCCATGGCGGCGGGGCTCCCAATCCTCCCGTTCCGACCGTGGCACTGGAGCCTGCTAAGGTATTCGCTCATCCTACTTTGCGAGGCTATCAAGGAGCTCGGGCATTGGCAAACTTCAACCAGCTGCTCAGTCGCCACTCGTCCGACCTGAATTTCGCCCGCTGGCATCACGTGCCCGTCATGTTCGGCCTGTCATTTACTCGCTCGCCCCCAGGCTTCATCTGCGTCCCTATATCGTTCTCCAAGAAAGGTAAGCTCGATGACTATCGGGGTTTCAGTACAGCGAGGTGGAGACGGGTGTGCATCGTTGTTCATTATTTGATCATACCATACTCCTCTGTGCGAGATATTCGCTTGCTCTCCAGCCCAATATCTGATTTATGATCTCCCTCTCTACCTCTCCCCTTCATCTTCCTTACAGAGTTACTTGCCTATCTCGCCCAACACCTAGACAACATCTTGCATGAGCGACAGCGGTTAAACAACCAGGCTACCGATGGGGGGACCCGGCCGTGAGTCTGCAAGAAGCCCCGCTTAACTGGGTTCCCACCACCATTGGGTCCATTGTACACTAAATCAACACCTAACCAAAATCATAAACCTGATGTGTCGAAACCTGGGACACCCCTATTAAATATTCCCTTACTTATTTTTATTTAACGGGGGGCCTTAAAAACTCGTGACCCACTCCTCCACTGGCGAATTTCAAGGAATCGGAGCCCATCGAGAGCCATTAGGCCTCGATAACCTTCTTAATGTCCTTGAGCCAGCGCACGTACTCGCCCTGCTCCTTGTACTCAATGTAGTCGGGGATGAAGATGGCCAGGCTGCTATCAATACCGCGCTCCTCGAGATAGGTCTCGAAGGCGGACTTGAGGTCATCATCCAGGAAGCCAAAGTTGGGGCCCAGGTAGTGGCCACGGCGGGCGTAATCAGCCTCGGCGGTCTGGGTGCGGGCAGTCTTGGCGTCGCGGTAGACACAGATGTGGTCGACGCCGTAGTCACCGTCCTCGGCGGTGAGGTCAAAGGAGAGAACGGGGGTACCGGGCTTCTCGACGGTCACGTTAAACCGCACAGGGTAGTTGTTCTCCGGCAGCGGCATATCCTCGTCGTCCTCCTCATTAGCCTCGTCCGCAGCCTCAGGAACGCTAGACGACTGCCGGGCGCTGCCGCTGGTCTCGGCGGCCTCGGTGGTTTCAGCGTCAAGATTGTCGAGCTCGTTGTCCATCATGTCCTCGGCGTTGTGGATTTCTGCGATGGAAAAGGTCACCGTGATGGTCTCGGTACCAAAAGTACGAATCAGGGCCACCTCGTTCTGGCCTGGGACATCCTTGACCTTGAACAGGTCCTTCTCAAGAAAACTCTCAAGAAAATCGGGCACCTTCTCACCCTGGTTCTCCAACTCGTAAGAGAGCTCAGAGTCCAGGCAGTGGGCCAGGTCCTTATCGGCTGGATCGACGAGAGTGGGGTTTGACAGGGTAGGGGTGAGAAGCCATATAATTTGGCAGTTAGGCTGCTGCAACGGCCTTGGCGTCGGACGGCCCTCTTCCAAAACACAGCATCGCAGGTGTAGCTCGCATCCATTTTCGTAACTTTTACTTACCCAGTCCCTGGCTGGCGCGGAATCCGGAGACGGACAAGGCCCGCGTCTGCTTCAAGAGGCTCGTGGCGGGGCTGACAGCCAGCCGGGAGGCCTGGCGGAGGGTGGTGGGCTTCCAGGCGGCGGCGGTAGCGCTGCGGAAGGCGGGCAGACGGAGGTTACGAAGCATAGTGGTGATCTGGGGGGACAAATGTAAGGGCGAGCTTTTAGGGTACGGATCGATGGCAAACTATGGCTTTGTACAGTAAGTATTGCTAAGTAGTGTAGACGTAGGATACCCAAGCCGGCCTCTCTGAGCTGCAGGTAAGAGAAGCAGGAAAAAAAACCGTTGGCGGGCGTGCTAGGTGGCGGACGGCTGCGGAGCTGATTGAATATAATGGCAAATGGGGGTGGTGGGCGGGTTTAATTCTCTCAAATGGCCAACGAGGCAGGGCGCGGGCTGGGTGGGACGAAGAGTTGTCCCCACGAGTGACGTGGCCCACCCGTCATTAGGGAATCACCCAAAGCTCGACGCAAAGTTGGTGCCCCTGGCGGACTCTCTAGGCCTGGCTATGCCCATATCTACGCAAGGTCCCTGACTTCACGATATGCTTTCGACCGCTGGCATCTAACGTGCTAATACATGCCCACAGCTGGAAGAACGATCGACGTAATTTACCATCACGTGATTTATTCGGCCCTCAATGCGAAATCCTAGGACCTGTGATGGCTATTATTCTAGGGCTCCGATGGCGGTGGCTGTCGTTATACCATCATTAGCGAGTGTAGTGTTCACGGTATGTGGCCATTGCACCGGGGGTGCGCAGGCTTAACACCTGTAGCTACCGAAGGCCTCACGACATGGGGGACCTCGGAGTAGGGGGGGGGGAGGAGGGTTTCAGACTTCAGGGCCCCAACGTGCCGCCGGCTTGCTGTACCTCACCTCCCCATTCTACTAACCCACAGAATTCCGCGTATCCCGACCCCATCCCGTTAGCGAGCTCATTATTCCGAACTCAACATTGAACTACTCGCAGTCATGGCCACCCCCACCATCCTTGACCAGGACCTGTGTGAGCACGTCCTGCTGGCCCCCATGCGCCAGGGTAGCGGCAGCAACCCCCAGGTTTTCAAGGACGAATGCACTCTGTGCTTTGACGACCAGGTGGGTGACCATTTCTCCGCAGCTGCCCTCCATGACTGTTTTGACCATGGGCGCATTCCACATCTGCCAGTTAGTCTCTGGCCCTGTAGATGGTCGTCGCTGACCTGCATACGTTGTCACTTTCTGTTTCTTCTTTCGGCACCTACTGTTCACCTTTCCAGGACGCCTCCGGTGGCCTTGACGTGTGCCTGGACTGCTTTAATGGCGGCTGCACCGACGAGGACCGTCACCATGGTCTAGTCCACCACCGTAAAACTGACCACCCGTTAGCGTTGAACATCCGACGCACCCTGAAATCTTCAGTAAGTTGCAGCGTCCCATTCCGTGCCTAGACCGGTTGAGGAGGGGGTCGATGTCTTGCACCATTAGAAGCCTGGGTCTGTTATGATGCCCAGAAAAGCTCGACCGCCGACTAATACCCCTCGGATCGGGTCTATGTTGTAATATTACCTCTACACCTCTAGTTCCGGAGTGACAACCCCAAGCCGCCCAAAATAACTAAGCTGGCCATCGTAGAGTCCCAGGACGATGAGACCAAGTATGACCATAGCATGTTCGTCAAGTGCTACAAGTGCGCCAAGAACATGGCCTGCGCAATTATGCCTGAGGTAAGCCGTGGGTTCCCCACCGTCCACTTGTAGAAAGAAAAAAAGGCACTCGGGATGATAGCCTCCCTCCCAAGTTGTTCAGCTACACCCAGCCCTACCAGTACTCACCTGCCCGAGCTGCCGATAAATTCGAACCTCACACCCTCTCAACCTTCCCATTAGCCCGTCGCCCTTGCGGTGACTACCGTGGTTACCTCTCTGTCGGCGACCAAGAAATCGGAGATTGCTAGCTGGGAGGAGGAGAGCGCCAAACCCTGCCCGCACACCCTCCACCTGACACAAAATACGCCTCCAGGCCCGGTCGATCTGACTCACTGCCGGGACTGTGACCTGCGGGCGAACCTCTGGCTCTGTATGACCTGTGGTAGCGTTGGCTGCGGCCGCCGCCAGTACGACGGATCGGGCGGCAACAATCACGGCGTGCAGCACTACGAGCAGACTGGCCATGCTGTGTCGTGCAAGCTGGGAACGCTTTCACCCGAGGGCACAGCCGGTAAGTGCCACCATTCAAACGTTGTCGACTGACCTGTATTGCCGTTCGAAACTGCACCCGACGGGCAGCACTAAACAGCTTATCCCCTTCGCTTTCTCTCCCATCTTCTACCCGCCAGACCTGTACTGCTACCTTTGTGACGACGCCGTCCTCGACTGTAGGCTGGCCGACCACCTTCTCACGTTTGGTATCAACGTAGCCCACACACACAAGACGGACAAAACCATGGCCGAGCTGCAGCTGGAAAAGAACATTGAGTTTGATTTTAGCATGACCACTGAGGACGGCCAGTTGCTGACCCCGGTGTTCGGCCCAGGACTCACCGGACTGGCAAATTTGGGCAACAGTTGCTACATGGCCTCGGTGCTACAGTGCGTCATGGCCCAACCAACCTTCCGTGACCGCTACTTTGCACTGTTTGCCGATCACTCTGCCACCTGCCCACACCCGCCGGCGAGCTGCTTCTTTTGCCAGACCGCCAAATTAGCCGAGGGGATGGCCAGTGGTCGCTATTCGCAGCCGATACAAGCCTCCGCCGCTTCCGAAGCCATGTCGGAGGAAGAAGAACTTCGTGGCCAGGCTGGCCTCACCCCGCGCATGTACAAGATGCTAATCGGCGCCGACCACGCCGAATTCGCCACTATGCGCCAGCAGGATGCCTTTGAGTTTTGGCAGCACCTGGTCAAGGTGACCGAGCAGAAGGAACGGGCCGTCGATGGTGGCCGTTACGACCCCACTCGCATGTATCGATTCACCCTGGAGGAGCGGTTGCAGTGCCTGACCTGCCACCGCATCCGCTACACCCGCCAGCCGGCCCAGTCCCTTACCGTCCCGATCCCAGCCACTGCCCCGGCCGAAGGTGAACCACCGGTGACGCTAGCCGCCTGCCTCGACCGCGTGGCAGCCCCCGAGACGATCGAACAGTACCACTGCCCGCAGTGCGAAGTTCCAACGACGGTGGAAAAAACTGTCCGGTTCCACCGGTTCCCGGAGGTCCTGGTGCTCCACATGCAGCGGTTCCAGCTCGTCGATTGGGTACCCCGCAAGGTCGAAACCCCCGTTGAGGTAGCCCTCGCCCCTGAGGCCTCGCCTCTCAACCTGGATCGGTACCGCAGCCTGGGTCAGCAACCCGGCGAGGAGCTACTCCCAGATCCCCAGCCGGGCCGGACGAGCACGGCGACAACGGCTGTGGAGGACGCGGTGGACGAGGCAGCACTCATCCAACTTACGGCCATGGGGTTTCCCGAGGTCCGGTGCCGCAAGGCTCTCCGGCGCACGGGTAACGCCGGCGCCGAGGTGGCCATGAACTGGTTGTTTGAGCACATGGACGATCCTGACATTGACGACCCGGAGCCGAACGTAGCGACCGATGGTGGTAATGGAGGAACCGCGGCGGTGGCAACAGCAGTGTCAGAAGGGGACCTAGACATGCTCATGGGTATGGGGTTCAACCGTTCTCACGCCACCCGCGCCCTCCAGGAAACCGGCGGTAGCATGGAGCGTGCCGTCGAGTGGATCTTTAGCCACCCAGAGGAGCAAGGGGTGACAGGAGAGGTGCCAGCCTCCACTGTGGATCAGTCCGCCCCGGAAGGGGCGGGGAGTGACGACGACGCGGAAGTGGAGGCAGCCCGATCCGCCAATTATACCACTGAGAGCTTTGTGTCCCACCGCGGTACCTCTGTACACTGCGGCCACTATGTCGCTCACGTCTGGCACCCGGAACGTCGTACATGGGTGCTGTTCAACGATAACAAGGCTGTCGCCGCGCCTAAACCGGCAGCCTCCCAGGCCTACGTGTATTTCCTGCGTCGGGGGGAGTGAACAGCGAAGTATGCATATTGTGATCGGGGCCCTTGCAGCTTACGCCAGGCCTGCCTCATTGTAATCCACATGACCTGTTTAATATACCTTCAGTGGTAATAGCTTCGTACAAAGGAGGCCCCAGCACAATCGCGACACATTGATCAAAGCTGAGGCTGATTTCATCTGAGGTGGTTAATTTTATAGTTTGGTTCTAATGCCGAACACGTCAGCCTCTGGCGTGTGCAATTGAATGTCTTTATTACGTCCCATGGACCACCACACGGACTCTCTGGGAGAGTGCCGTCACATTCATGCTCTATTGCGGGAGGCCGGGCTAGTCCGTTCCTCAAGCGATGTGGTGACTTATCGTCCTGTAGAACCATGAACACCGCCCCTCCCTCTTCCCCACCATGGTAAGCTCTCACCTTTCCCCCACATTCCTCGCCCCTTTCTTGACTGCACGGCCTTAGTGGCCAGCGAGGGGCGGAAACGTGGGGATGAGGGGAAATACGCCACAGTACTATCGAGGGGTGGAGTGTCTCATAAGATACTAGTGCGAATTAGTTATGATGGTCAGTTCAAAGGCCCCACTGGGTAAAACAGCAGGGGTGAACATTCACATTCACGAACGGATGTATCATGAGGTTTTGTTTTGATATACTCTAACAAAACGCTACTTAGATGGGGGAGAGCAAGGGATATACCCCACTGGCATAATGGTTAGGAGGCGGGCCAGCGGGCGCCCCTTCTTCTGCAGGTATCGTCATCTCCTGAGGATAAACTGATGAGCCTGTCTGCGTACCTTTTTCATTACTCCACATTCTCTCTTTAGCAATAACAAAGACGTACGATAGAATCCATAATTTTTTTGGCCACTAAGGGGTGGCCAGTTCACTCGTTTCTCTATTCAGCGCATCTTTCTTCGCTAAAACAGTGCGGGGTGAGAGATTGGAGGCGAAGAAGGGGGCTACATGACCTATTTCTAGGTGTCCGTTGCGACGCAACGGTCTACGGTCTACAAATGAGTGTCGCGTCCACACCATGAGCTTGTGCGGGAATTTCGCGTTCTAACTTACTAGTAGTGGCCATACAGGCGAGCAAGTCAGATACCGAACTACGATACCGCCTTACCGGTATAAATAATCCTTCTGACAACCGTCCTGAGGGAGATCAGCACCATCACCAATTCGTCACCTTCACCTCCTCGCATTTGCGACCACCATTATAGTATCAAACCCATCCAACGACATTACCCACTCGCACCATCTCGCATTCTGCTAAACCTCTCCCTCCCGCTACCCGTATTTCGCCCAATTCCATCATGAAGGTCAGCACTAGTATCTTTGTCATCGCCGCCTGCCTGGTTGCCTCCACTATCGCCAGTCCCGTTCAGGAGGCCGAGGTCCATCCTCGTTTTAACAAACTGTTCAACAAAGTCGCCGACGTCAAGATCAATGCCCTTAACGACCACTCCAAGCGCTTTGATCAGCTGTTCGACAAGGTTGCCGAAGTAAAGATCAACGCTCTCAACGACGACGCCGACCTCCCGGACGGGGTGTTCATCAAGATCGCCGACAATAAGACCAAAAACCGCCACGGAAAATCCGGGCGCCCCAACAGACTGTTCAATAAGGTCGCCGACGTCAAGATCAATGCCCTCAACGACCACTCCAAGCGCTTTGATCAGCTGTTCAACAAGGTCCTCGACGTCAAGGTCAATGCCGCCAACGATAACTCCAAGCGCCGTCATTAATTGTTCAACAAGGTAGCCGACACCAAGGCGGAGGTCTCTAACGACAGCAGCCCTACCCGCATTGCATATATCTGAGGTGCTTTCAATATTATCATAACATGCTCAATAAATTTCCAACTTATTTTCATCACGATACTTGCTCCAAGATCCATACTCGGTAGATATCTGAATTACAATCTGAATTTCACGAGATGACGGTTTTTTTTGAAGGCTTTCCAGCACTGCAGGTAGACTGTGCCCCATACACATGCCTCAAAATTCAGGGATCGGGGGGGGGGGTAAATCTTATCGGTGTTGGTTGTCGGACTCGTTGGGTTCCGTTTACGTACTGTTGATCGGCCCATCAGTCAATCACGAACAGTTGAGCACCCCAAATACATGCCAGTTATTTTAATAAATGAGAAAGACATGCTGGCGTTTTTTTTTTCCGACCAAAGCGTGCCTGTGCTACCCATTTTCGTGCCCATTGGGTGGCTCGTTGACGAGAGGCGCAGGATAAAAAGGGCCTGGCGAGCCTTTTCATTGAATCCACCTCCTTTCGTGGTCTCGTTGCTTCCCTTCCCTATCGCCATGGCTCCTCTTTTCTCTCCTTGGTCAGGAAGCTGTACAACGTAATGTAGTGTGTACAAGGGTATACTCGGATCAGCCTTTTAACATCCGGCGGATAGAGGGCGTGCCAAGTTTCTCAGCGCTCAGAGTGGTGGCGAATGAATAGGACGACGGACAGTGTGGGTTGAAGAAGAGGAAGTGTCCTCTGGACGGGTCTTTGGCGAGATTAAAGAAGAAGGGTTTATGTCGAGGTCATTGGGCTACCAAAGCGATAGTGATACAAGGAAGCACAGGAAGCCTGGTGTTACCCTAGCCCCCATTTAGCAATGGTTGTAGAGGAAACCGCCAGCTCCTACTGGAGCTCTCTGTTGTGGCTTAACCTGTCCCTTTTTCGCAGCTGATGCTATAAGTACTGGACCGCCAACTTTCTTTCACGTCTTGCTACTATTCTATTATTCATATTTTCTATTGGGTTAAATACCGTGCATTCATGACTTTTATATAGCCTTTCATTCAGCCACAGCTTAAGTCATTCGTCCATCTCCTGTGCATGAGTAATCGTTTTGGTCATCGCATTACTCAGTGATCTCGCAACAATACCTATACACGTATTTCTGACAGTCCTTTGCACCATGCGTACCACGCTTGCACTCACGTTGCTCGCGGCAGGGTCTATGGCTAACGTCATTGGCGCTGCTAGGATTCCGTCGGATGGAGACCGCTCAACAGATAATTCCGGCGACTCAGTCATGCGGCCCCGATCTTCGGTCACAGAGGCCCTGGTAAACCCGCCGCCCGCTATCCTCCCCTACCCTGATCAAACCTCGACTTCATCGGAGCCGACCCACCCCACGTCGATCCCAGTATCGAATACTAGCTCTTGCCGTCTGCTTGATGTGCCCTGTGAGGTACTGTATGGAATTATTGACTGTTTGAGCTATAAGGACATTCTGGTGCTAAAGCAGACCTGTAAGGGCAGCGAGAAGATTGTTGACAGCAACTGGCGTGCTTTTAACCTATCCGTAAGTCGGAGACGCGCCTGCTTCCCTATAAATGATCTAGGATCGTCAGCCACATGGGTCTACTACTTCATCTTTGTCAGCAGTGGGGGCTCTTGACTTGTCCTAACGGAGGAGGTTTTATCTACGGTGTTCTCCGTATTTTTAGTTTACCACTGCCCGCTCCGCCACATATCCGCGCTTCACTTATTTTTTATAGCCGTACAATGCCAACATGTGTGCCATATCATCATCTAACCTCCAGACCGCCTCTCACATTGTCACTTACTTACACAAATTCCATTCCGAATCGCGAATCAGATTCTTGCTGAGCTACGCGCTCTGCTACCTATGTCAGGTAACTCCGAAATGGTTACGAACCCCGCTTCTTTCGCTAAACTCAGCAGCTTTATCGCGCCAGCGATACGAACCATTGTGGCGGTCTGGCTTACCACCGAGGACCGAGCCCACGTCCAAGGTACTGATTTCTCCCAGGAAATGATCGCCGGATCCCAAGTTTCCTCGACCCTAGCCCCACACCTCCGTTTCGTCACTGTGGCGAAGCACTCAAGCGTTCAAATGATCGACCTATTCCCGTACTACGCGGCAGTGGCTAATAACGACGCTTCCATACTGCTGGCGGGGCTGGACCAGAGTATGCTTCTCAAGCTCCAGAATGTGCCGTTTGGTGAGCTGGTGCGAAAAGACGTTGTGTGGGGTCAGCTCGCTCTAGCTGACACCATTCGAGACCTCATCGCTGTAAACGCCAACTCGGTACTGGCATCCAGCAGGACACTGCTCATGAGCCCCATGGAATACTACACGCAGTTCTGGTTCCCGCAATGGGTCATCATGACGACAATCACCGAAGGGAAGCTGGACTTGCTAGAATCGTTTCTCGAGAAAGTCCGTGATTTGGCTACACACTCCAACAGTGGCCAAAAACTACGGAGCGCTTACCTCCACGGCTTAGCCTACGTGGTACTCTATGAATACGGATACCAACCTAGCACGAGAAAGTATAACCTCCCATTTGATTTTCTCGGAGGTGGCGGGCGGTTCCGTATCAGCGCCTACATGTGGGCAAAGGAGAACGACTATCACCAGGCTGCTGATGCCCTGTCTAAGATAATTCGCCCTGAAGACCATACCGGCAACTGCTTGCCAATCCATTGGGATATCCCCTTTCACCGAGAGTTCTTTAGACTGAACGGGGACCATGAACTAATGGTACGCTTCTTCATCCCCAGCAAAGGTAGCCCGTGAATGTTGTAACCTTCGAATCAGTTCGGCCATTAACTCCGCCCCACTTAAATCGACTTGCCAACTACAAGTTATATTCGTTATTATTGACTTATTAAACACATTACCTTCCCATTTTATATAGTTCACGGGAATCAGGGGGTATTCCAACTATACCGCAAAACAGGCTTTAAAATGGCACAGTGAGAACCTAGAGGGTTAAAGCTTTCAGGTGGCTTCGGCGTTCCTGGGCCGATCGCGGCCTGCATTAAAGAAACCAGCTCCGATTAGAGATGCCAGGAAGCGCATTAGGTAGCCTGTAGTCCTAACATCCATATCATCAAGTTAAAAAGACTACCGCGGCGGTTTGGGCTCTTTATGATAAATATTAGCCACCAACTGTGATTTGACCCACAGGCGCCAACCCACTATATATTGTATCAAGTGCAGGAGGGAGGACAGAGACGGTGGCACTTTGTATACCTCACATGCAGCACTGCGGAATGGTGGGTAATCATCTGTGTCGTTTTAACCTGCCAGGTATATGGCAAAGTGGAAGGGTGGCACTGTCTCCAGGTAGTCATCCTCCGGTTACATAGTATTATTCAAATTGCCGACCAGTTCCACCTCAATGGGACCCCCTCTAACGCTCGCCCTCCCATCTTTAGCGTGATATTGCTGGGCAATAACAGCTTTTCTTTCGATATCTCTAACTCGTCCCTTTCATACTTCAACGAAGCCACAACATTAGCCACTATCACCCAGGTAAGGTTTGGACGCCGCCACTGCCTAGCCTACGAATGCAGTATCCTGCGGTAATTAAGCCGCATGTTAAAAGTGAACTACGCAATTAATCCACGCATCAGATACGGCATTCTGGGCTGTAGGTGCAAAGTATAATAGACGAGTTTATTAGATAGCACCTCTTCTTTGTAGGCTAAGGCCCGAGACCTAGTAACAAAGCCTTAATCAAATTCGGTGTAGTCTTCACCAGGATTACCGTAATCCATGTCTATGACAATGGGCGCATTGATTATTCTATAACCCGCATCTTCGGACTCCTTAGGCTGTGCGCGAGGATTATCATCGCTGTCCAATTTTTGGTCATCTGGGTCATCCGACGAGTGGCGTTTGGGAGAGGGCAAGGCTCTGACGTAGACTCCGACGGCCAAGACAAGGGCGACGAGTGTAAAGGTAACCCGGGTGGTTTTCATTGTGACGAGTAGGACGGAGAACGGACACGGGTCTCAGTGACAGGACGCTTGGCGGGTTCAAAAT
>JANBPT010000756.1:0-23964 GCA_027575765.1 Tieghemiomyces parasiticus
CGTGGGCTTGGGCGAACGCGAGAAGGCCAATCACTGCCAGGGCGGCGTAGCGGAGCAGAGTGGTAGACTTCATGGTGACTAAGGACGTTGGGTGGGGGGGGGCTGGGTGTAGTGGATTGGTCGAAAGAGGGGGAGAGGTGCGAAGATGAGGGAGCTTGGGATGGTGGTCAAGTGGATGTCGATGCTGAGGGGAGTGCGCCGGGTCTGTCTTTTATACCCGGGTGGTACAAGCCAGCGCGTGCTGGGTCCGAGCCAAGCCGCTCGTACGGTGCTCCGTTTGCCGATAAGGTACCGCGGGTACGCATTGAGTGGGCTAGCCCGCCGCTACCGGAGGGGGTGGCACCCGGCTGCGCAGCGGGGTTATCGGCCGGATCAAACACTGGATAACTGGCTCCGTTGGTCGGGAGCGGTGCCTCCTGGATTTAGACCCGCGGCCAATCTCCTAATATATTCACCACCCGAGCCAAATGTAAACCACCGGTGTCTGGACTTCCAGCGGGGCCAGTGGGCGCTATCGGCCGACTGGCCGGTGTAAGGTGCGTTGCGCTTACCGTGTCTAGTCGGTTGGCACCCATCGGGCCACGTCCACCCGGTGGGATCGGTCCTGCTCGGTCGGCACCTACTCTGCCAATGTCCAAGGGTGTGATCCGCCGGCCATCAGTGGACCCGGGGTCCGGGTAGGCAGTAGGTCGGTGCGGTGGCCAACGTCCAGCGTATAGCGTATGATTGCTACGCATAGCCACCGGGTCGGCATGCCCGCTGTAGCGGTTCTCTACTGCACCTTCGCTACCCAATCCCATTGACCGTGACCCTGTCTACTAGGCTCGACGAGAACTCGCCACATTCTAACCTTCATCTCGCCAGCACCACGCCCATCCCTCCTTGGTATTCCGCATGTACTGCTCCAGACGCAACCTGGCACGGTCCAGTTTGTCCTTTCTGCCCACTGCTCCGCTTTGGGCGTTCATACCGTGCTGGAGAATGGATCCGAGTAGCGCGGCAAGTCCTTCGTTGTACGCCTGCCGCCGTTCGAGGGTATCGAGGCGCTACTGTAACTTCTACCCCCCCCCGCTGTAAGCAGGAGCCACAAAGCATTGCAGCGGAGGGCGGATGGAGACATCGTAGCCTGATTTCATAGCTGAGGTCCAGAACTGTCAGACATATCAAGTTGACCTACTTGTGGTAGGTTTAATGTCGGGGATAAAGGATTTATTGAAAAGGAAGCAAGTGTAGAGAAGTAGAGACGCCGTTCTGCAAACGGCATGGTGTGCGCCTTATAAGTCGGGTGGTGGTTGGCGTGTTGCGTGTGTTCGTGGCTAAGGGAGAGTGTTCTTGGAGAGCCCTCGGTCTGGTGGCTTCTGGTGAAGGTTACTGAGGGCTGGCGGTGGAAGGTTAACGTAGATGAGTCATGTCGGAGGGTGAAGTAACCCAAGGCGTTTGGGCGGGCGTGTCGGCGCATGAGTAATGTGGCCCGGTCCGCAGGAGGTACATCTCCAAGCTTGGCGTTGCTTTTGGGTACGACATAGTTCCTGGTAACTTTGAATCGAGTAGGGTGCATTGAAAGATAGTGCGGCACAAACAGCGTATGGCGTTCATAGACAAGCAGAATCGATCGATCTCCTGCACTTCCATCACCGTTTGGATCGAGATGCTCTATTTATGTTGCACTCCAATCCCCCCTTTGAGACCCCAGGCTGACTACGGTAGGGGGGTCCAAGGTAGACGGCACCACACCCGTTATTGCTGTTACCCTGACTGTCTCAGTCCACACTATCAAGAGAGAAAGAAAGGGCTCCTTACTACTGGGGTGTATGTAGCGAACTATCGCAGCCCCTACCTTGGCGTGGCCACCCTCCCTCCATTCCTTGTTAGCCGAACTACCTTAGCCAACAAGACTTGTAGGCTATATTAACCTTAGGGTTCGGCGCCCACTGTGGCTGCGGATGGGTCCCCGTCCTTTTTTTCTATATATAAAAAGATTATTTGGTGTGACGCGTCTGCCGTACCAACCCAACTTTTGCCATCTTTCCACTCTGCCATCCCCCCCAACTTTGCGTCGATCTGTAGTCTGCTGGTCCACATTTCCTCTCCTTTAATCGTCGAAGTGACCACGCATCTGGTGCCCATGACCGAAACAGAGAACGAGTACGAGCAGCAGCGCTTGGAGAATATTCGGCGCAATGAGGCCCTCCTCAAGGACCTGGCACTCACAGGTCCGGAAGGCCCGCTAGGGCTGGGTATACCTAGACACGCTAAGCGACCTATAAAGGCCAAGCCCAGTGCGAAGCGCAAGGCCGCCTCGGCGCTTGACCAGGACACCGAGGCGCCACGGCGCTCGTCCCGTCGGCTACGTCACATGGATCCTGACGGTAAGCCCGTTGCCGACACGGTCCTGTCTGGAAACATCGGGGCGCAGCCTACCTTCGAGATGGCTCCCGAACCGGCCCGAAAGCGGGGGCGGTATAATGGCGATCTGTCCCTAGCCGATACTGTACTGGTAACCAAAGCTGCTCTGGCCAGAGGTAATGGTGATGATGATGATGGTAAGCCCGGTGCGGCCCACATCAAGACGTTCGTCAACGTATGTCGCCAAATTGCCGCGACGGCAGCCGAAGACGGCACCTTTGAGGACACCGAAGCCAATTCTTACGTGGTATCGGATCTCAGTAACGACCAGGCAAAGGCCAACTATGACCAGCTGACCACCACCTTTAAGGATTGTCGGATCCGGTACCCGAACTACCGCGTTGGGACGGTCAAGAATGAAGATGGCGACGAAGAGGAAGTGGTGGTCGACGGCGAGGCCACGCGCAAAGTCACCCAGGATCGAATCTATACCATAGCAGTACACCCCAACCCTCAACGGCTCCTTGTCTGTGCCGGCGATAAATCGGGAGCGCTCGGGTTCTGGCTGGCGGGATCGACCGACGGGCTACCCACGTGGGGTGGAACCTCTAGCACGGCCTCACCGCGAGTGAAAACCGAGACCGACCAGTCAATGGGTTCGATACGGCCTGGTGCATTTAATAGCAGCAAAGACTCTGCGGACAACGACGAAGGGGAAGAGACGGAGGTGTTTAATTTCAAACCTCATACCCGTACCATCTCCCAGATCATGTTCCACCGTAGAGATCCGGCCAAACTCCTCACAGCATCCTACGACGGGTCGATTCGGATGCTTGATCTTCACCACAGCCACGATGACGAAGGGTTCACTGAAGTATGCCTGGCACCCGACGACGACCCGTTCATCACGTCCTTTGATTGCGACCCCGCCACTGGCCAACTTGTGTACTACAGTACCAGTGACGGGACGCTCGGTTTCCGTGACCTACGCATGGCAGTCTCGAGCGGCGGTAGCGGCGATGACTATGAGGGCGGTATGGGTCTGCTGGCCTCGGTTCGTTCTCGCCTCCAAGACCGTAAGATTGGTGGCCTGCACCTCAACCCGCGCGACCCACGCTACCTCGTCACGGCCTCGCTCGACCGGTCGATGCGGGTCTGGGACGTACGCTACCTCGCCAACATCGTCAAGGAATCGTCTGCTGCTGCTGCTGCTGCTGCTAAACCTTCTACCCCGCCATCAGCCGGACTACGTCGGAGTAGCCGGAGCCCGGGCCATGCCCGAGACCTGGTGAAGCCGATCCTGGCCCACCGAGCCACGAAAATTACAAAGGGCCTCAAGGAGGTCAAGGAGGTGACCGCGTTGGATTATAGCAAATCGGTCACCGCGGCGTATTGGGATCCCACCGGCCGGCGCTTGGTTAATACGGGGTTCGATGATACCATTCGGTTGACGGATGTGGATTGGTCAGCCGCTACGGATTTGAAGGAGCGGGCGGTCATTCGGCATAACAACCAAACAGGAAGGTAAGTTTTTTTCCCCGTGTTGGTGAGGGTTTGGGGTTATTTGGCACCTTAATTTTTGGGCCAAGGCCAAACAGGAACGGGTCATGCTGGGCGGAGGAGGTTAGGTTTGCTATGGAACTATGGGGTTTAACGGACCCTGAAGCCCACTCTGTGAGGCGGCGGAAGCTACAGGGTCTAGGAGGGACAGTGCGAGAGAGGGAAGGGGAGGTGCGGTGGGTATGCGATGGATTAAGGGCTCCGTTTAATCCGTTGCCATCTCCCCCCTACACAAGCTAAACCTTAGCTGGAGAGCTGCGGCACATGTACCATGGACGACGCGGACACCTTGCAAACGCCTTTCGCATCCACTATCCCACCTACCGGGCACCCTGGCCCTGCAACGTATAATACCTAACACACACTGCTTCCCTTCACCCGATTATCGCGCGTACCAGATGGCTCACCATGTTCCGCGCCAAGTGGAGCCCCAGCGCGGACGTGCCTCCGTGCATCGTGGTGGGAAACATGAAACGCTACGTGGACATTTTCTGCGGCTCCACGGGCGAACTGGTCACCCAGCTCTACGACGCTGACCGTATCACCGCCGTCCCTGCCGTCAATGAGTTCCATCCAACGCTGCCCGTCATCGTGGCGGGTAACGCCAGCGGCCGCATGACCGTGTGGGCCTAGGCGCGGGGGTTATTTTGGGCTGGGAACGCCCAAGGGCCGCGACTGCCTCTCATGGCTACGTATGTACGGTCTGCAGTAGTGTCCGCTGCGTAAATGTTTGCGCCATATATCTATATATGCGCCCCCCTTCTTTGTGTCTACGATCTACCTAATGTGTAATGTACAGCGTGTCCAATATATATAGTGAATTTATAGTAACGTTAAGGTTGGACGGCTGGCTATTTTAGTCGCACTTACACCGTGCAGCCCAGTGCATTAGAGCCGGGACATCTCTTTTCTTTTCTTTTTTCTTACCACTCGTTTCGGTTGTACATTGACATGGGCGCTGGGAACCGTTTTAGGAACTCCGGTGATTCCGAGCTGCATATAATGTGCGCCATACGTGCTCTTGGGTGGGAAGGAGTGGAGGGTACTAAATGTGGCTAATGCGTCTGCCACCAGTACGGAGTAGAAGAGTGACGACAGCAGGTTGCAGCCTTGAAGCCTAACCCAGGAGGGGGTGAAGTGATAGGGTTGCCACGCCCGCCATCCCCAACTGACACCGGACTGCCATTACGAGTGGTACATATACCCCCTGGGCCACCTGAGGGAGGGGGTGAGTTCATAATGATGTGTGCGCACTTTGGTACGACCCTTTCTCCCACTCCTACTGTTCTATACGTATCTGTGGGCTGAGGTAACCTTCTTTTCGCTCACCACGCGCCAGATGTCGCTCCCTTCTCGGTGCCTTCACCCCCAGATGCCCCATTTGACCCACAACCGGGATTGTCTTGAACCGTCGTGCAGCGCCTACAACTGGAGGACACGCGTACGTGACGTGGTCCATTCCATTGCCTTGCCGCTCCTTGGTCTCGGAAAAAGGTAAACGCCGTATGCGAACTGAATGATCCATTGTTTCTGATGTAATAAGCATGTGGACCTCATTTGGAAGGCGCAATCGCCTTGCGGAGTTAAGCCGACCAGGGCAATTGGTGGTTGTTGCGTTAGAGAAGGCCAGTGTCATCCTACGGCGGCGAGGCTCGCCTCCTCAGGGGAAGCCTGTGCCAGACGCTGCCCGCCCCCCCCCGTCCTTAAGGGGCTCTTCTATAGTGGCGACGCACCTAGGAGCAGGGTAAGTACTATAGGAAAGTGAGGCGCCGTGCAGAACTGATAACCCCGATTGCCTGGCGGTCCCTCCTCTCCTATCCTTCGTATTGGTACCGTACGAAACATAGTTCCGATACATCTCAAAACATAGGCAATCGGCAGCCATTGAACAGCGTATCTGCCTCTTCAATCTACATGTCTTCACATTCATATATTGGCCCCCAGTGCTGACTTGGGCAATCACTGCGGTGCTTCGTCTATTGGCTGTTGTGTACATTGTTTAGAACCCGATTGACCCTTTTTTGAACCTATAGGTGCTCGGGTGTCCCTACGAGTAGGATCGAGGAGCGGCCGACAGAGGCTGGCAGCGCTAGGGTCGATCGCTCGGCCGGCTCTATCGCTCTCACCGTCTCCTTCTCCACTCCTCTGAAATCGATCATCGCTCTGAGGATCGGGTTGAGCAGGAGGACCCGCCTTAGATTCCAACCATCCTAACGAAGTCACCTGTGGAAAAAAATGATGGTGTGTGTATCCATGGCTAGAGCCAAGGCAGGCCAACCCTGACTAACTAGCAGTCATCCTTCCAACTGCGGAGCCGACCTTTAAGATATACAAGGCTGGGCCTAAACCGTCGTGCCCGCCGAGAAGCAAGGCGTTGGTACGTCTCGGTCTCACTTCTTGTTGGGGTAGGGGTAGGTAGGGTATTGGGAGAAGGGAGGGTCTCAAAGAATGAGGAATTTTAATCCGTACGCCCGTGGTAACCCACTTGAAGGAGAGCGTGACAGCGCCAGGGTGAGCATTGTGAATCATTGAAGGAATGGCCGAGATTCCCAACTGGATAATTTAGCCCAAGTGGGCCATATCCATTAGCCTGTGGGAGCAAGAGGAGCTCTGGTCACGCGCGATACTCGGATGAGGTGGAAACGAAAATAAATAGATGCACCTGTCAGAATAGCCGTCTGAACCGCAAGGTGTGCCATCGTGAACCGAATCCACGTCCTGCACACGAGCTGTGGGATAGATCCCCCATAAGAAATTGCAAGGTCAAGTCGAGCAACGGGGATATATGCGCGGTCGGCCTGAGGGTACACGCGCGCGTGCGTCCCGTGACTAGCCATACCATGCTAGACCCGACCAGCAAGCAAATCCCCGTGTGGCAAAAATAAAAATTGAGGAAGCCTGGTACCCCCCCCCATTGACGGGATCTCAGCTGAAAGACACCGGGCCATACATCACCTACTTTGTATGCGTCTACAGAGAGAGCAGCTCGTAACGAGTCGGTTTCGTATAACGATCGTGGAGAAAGTGAGCAAACACATTCCTTGGCCCGTTCCCCCTTAGCTGTCGTGTGAGAGCTTGGGCCATTGTGTGAATTGTATGCCGCAGCGTCCCCTTCCCACCACTCTGGCGGAGAAACCGACGATCACGATGGGAAGTTGGCAACCAATAGGGCTGAAATGCCGAATAAAGATGACTGCCGGGTATATGCCAAATAGTAGTAAACTCGGAGGTAAGAACTGGGAAACGGTCAAGGGAATCCCCTTATGGTAAGCCCACCCGAAAGGGTGTATGGGGGATATAACGACCTGGTTTTGATATAGGGTTGGAGAAAATGAAGCGATGTTTGATTTGCTAAAAAAGACTAGGCAAAGTGGGTCCCGAGGCGAGGGTTAATAGTCCAGTCTGGCTTGACACAATCCCACATTTTCCGTCAGCGTATTCTCCCCCTCCCCCCAGACTCATTCAGTAAGTCACATAATACAACGGGGCTATGGGCGGTCTAACACATAAGCTCCGAGTAATCGTTGGTATTGGCGTAGTGGAGTTATGGCCAAGGCCAAGACAAGCGAAGATGGAGAGAGTAGGGGGTGAAGGACAGCCCGGGTAGATTGATTGCCGACAATACAAGTTTATTCGCTTCAGCCTAATAACTTCCCCCCCCCTTGACATCCTGCCAGGCTGAATGCCAGGGCCTGGATAACATTCGCATGCCGCTTTCCCCAGTATTGAATATGCGAGAGTGATTCAATGGAACCCCCCCCCAGTCTCGGCTAGTAGAGGGTAATCCCAACCGGTGGCGTGTTGTGGGTGGCTTCGAAAGTGCGTTACAACATTCAAGTCGAATCGCAGCCTCTTCGTGGCATCGGCCTCGTGGCTCCTTTGGTAAACCTCCACTGAAGCCCATTGGTAACTTTCTAAGGTCGCAGGCTTGATCCCCGCCCTACGAAACGCCTCTATCTGATGGAAATGAAGAGGGGGGTATTGTAGGGATGTTCAACCATTACAACCTCACTGTGGTTGCAGTGGCTTTCTGTCTAATATCGGAATCCGGTTGACCATGAAACTCGTTTCCGTGGACCATCCAGCTGTCCTAGCAGCAAGTCACTACTGCAGGGAGTGGCGGAGGGAAGGGAGCAGCCCATACAGCCGAGCTATAGTCAGCCTCGCATCAGGGCGCCACCAAGTTCCCGACGAGCAGTATCCTAGATACACCCACTTGACCCTTCGCCCGATATGTACCAGGGATGGAGGGGGGACATCCGGTTACTGCCCAGCGAAAAAGGGGGTTGTCGGCGCCGTGGCCGTATACAGGTGCCACAAGACCCTTTGTTTTAGGGAGGGGCAGATGGTTTAAGGCGGCCTCAGAGGGCAGCGACAACACCTCCGATGCTCACCACGGAGGCTCGCAATGCCACCCACCGAAGACACTTAAGCCTCACCAACTGCGTTGCCCCCACACTCACACCCACCTTGCCCCCACCACATCCCCTGCTGTACTATCAGATTTGGTTTCCCCGAGCAGCATTAGAGAAAAGAAAAACGTATAGCACCTGAACGTTCCCCAGTTATCTATTCAAGCGACTGAAAATTAGCCCACCTACTCTTTACCGAGCTACCACCGACCGCGCAAGCATCTGTCAAGTGGGCCATTCCACCGTTAAACTGGCAAGATTTGCATGTCCAGAACCGGCCTGGAACGGGTTCCGTCGCACACCTCCAACAGCAGCGTACCCATCCTGCTCAGCTCATCCCCAGAGGATATCGCAACGTGGGCCCAGTCGCCGGGTGTCTGTTTCATGGTGACTTTTTGCCTGCAACATTGGCGGTAGTACATCAAATGACACGGGACGACCATCTCATTCTCACATCCCCCCACACACAATGGCCCGCTCTAGACACTACCGTAAGGACTCTTATGGTAATGAGTGGGGAGTTTCTATCCACACCTTTGGTAACCTGTCAGGCTGGCCCTTCCATCGCTCACTAGCTGACATCTCCCATTCTAGCCTACCGGCCTCTCGTGTCCACGACCCACCGAGCCGACACCTCCCTGCTCTGTAGTATTTCGTGCCGGACGCACATCGGCTTAGACGCCCCACTTAAGAGAGTCGCAGTACCTACGCGACGTTATATGAACATTACTCCTCCCCCTCCCTGCTCTCCGATCAAGGCCCGGTACCTCACCCGCCCCCTGCAGTCGCCTCCCTCCTACCCGACCTGTAACAATATAAACCCCGCTCAGCATGGTACCCGTCACGCTGTTTCTTGACTGAGCGTGCGGTGCCCAAAAGGCCATACGAAGGCTACTTTGGTTATCTTTTTTTGTACACCTATGGTATACAGCATTCATCGCCCTCGTTTCATATTCCCATGGCTGGCTCTAGTGACCCTTCGCCCGCACGGCTTGATCTTGCCTAATGAGGGGGTTGACTATGGGCCTCCATTGCCCGTAGAAACCTCTTTCATCGCCACCCTGGCTCTACCTGGACATTAGAGTCCTATATTGGGTGCAGCGAATGGCGGGGGGAAGTGAGAAAAGATCGTGTCTGGCCTAACTGAATGCGGTGTGGGTTAGAGCGGACTACTGAGACGACTGGGCACGTTCTGGCCACCTGGTGCCTTTCTAGTTGCATACCTGGTTGGCCTACACTACGCGGCCCCGACGGGAAAACTACAGCGCTCTCGGTACGGTGGAGTGGCATAGTGCGCATACATTAGGCAAAGGCCGAACCCAACTGGTGGCGTCTGCCCGAGCAACGTACCCTATTCCATCAGGTTAGGCCCGGGGGAGGAAGGGGATACGTCCCGTCATCCTTCGCCCCACTCGCCCCCTTTCATAAATGCCTAGCAATGGCTGCCCGCGCCTCCCTATCTCTCCCCCTCCCCTCCATGCTCCTTCTCGGACGGTGCATAGCGCTACATGGATGCTCGCCACACCAGTTCTGCATCACCTAGGGTAACGACGTCGACTCGCATCTCGCTTCTCCCTTGCTACCCTGTATGCTTTCGCCGGACCGCCTTACCTGGGGGGCCCCGTTCCGCCTCTGCACTTCAGCATGTACTGGATTGTATGTTTATATATATATATATATATATTATTGCCTTCCCCTTGTTCCTGCCTGCATCATAGTTCGCATTCGGGCATTCACCCACACTCCGTTCGGGCATCGCTAATGCCTGCCCTTCAACTTGCGCCTTCTCCATCTACCCGTTTAGGCTGGTGAGCCCAACGACACTATCCCTCCTTTTATTTTTCACCGTACGTCCTCTTGTCAATCTTGTCTCTCAGCCTCCTCCCATCGGTTTCTTTGCTGCCCTTTTTTCCGCCTTCCCCTCCACTTCTCTGACTGACAGACGGGCCCTTGAGCATCTCTGTCGCCACTGGCACACACCGGCCAGCCCGTCGGTCGCCCGCCACTATATGCGGGTGTGGATTTTGTTATTTTCCCTCACTCTCTCTCTCTCTCTCTTTCCTCATCATCAGTGACCTACGATGTCCCTTCCTTTCAACCGACTCGTCCCCGTTATACTCTCCGTGATTCGCCGGTCCATTTAAAAAGGACAAGGATTCGCCGCCCCGTCTCGCCCCCCCCAACTTGCTGTCAATACCTTTATCGCCCGTCTATCGACCTGTACTGTTAGTTCACAATTCGACTCTCATCTCAGCCAACCCCTCTTGCTTCCTGCTTCTACTCTCGGCGTGCCCCTGGCATTCGACCGCCTTAGTTGCACACACCCACACGCAATCTCTTCCCCTCTCTCTCTCTCTCTACATTTCAATCCACCTCTCCATCAGCCTACTTATAATTAACTGCTTGCCCACCACCCTTGCTCAAAGCCTAGCAGCTGAAACTTTCCATCGCTGACTTCCGTGGCCTGCAATTTATTAAGAAGCTCAAAATTACCTACTTGTCACCTATCTCGTGCCACCCTCCACTTTCTCGTAATACATTGATACGCTCTTGTTTAACCTCTGTGGCGTTGCTTACACACCCTACTACACAACCTTTCTCCGTTTCGTTTCGCCAACCCTACGCAGTCTCCCGCAACTCCGCCATCCCATTTGACATCACTCATCCGCGCCGCTCTCATCCCGTTTTGGCCCCATAGCTCTCATATCTGGTCCTTCCAGTTACCGCTTCCGTTCCGCACGCCTCACCCTCCTTACTCTCTAGACCCGGTGGTATACTACTGTGGATTTCGGTTCTGCTCATCAGACCGGACTACAACCTGCCGAACCGAAGCCCCCTTTACGCGCCACGCTTCACTAGCTTCAATTATTGCTCTCTACTCTCTATCCCTGCAATACGGTACCTCGTTACACCAATTCTCCACGTCCCTATGTACCCTCACCGGTTTACCAACGTATCACACTACCATTACTCCTATTCTACGCAACGCCGGGTAAAATTGACTCTTGTATAGCTGCCACCTTTGGACCCTTCCTTCGTCTGCACCGACATACACCGCCCCTCCTCCTCCTCTCCACCGTCACCCGTTTTTGATGCGGTCACTCCACTTCTACACCTTTCAACACCACCCACCGTTCCGGCCTGCCACCTGTCCCTTCCTGCTTTGTCTTCCCACACAACCGCCTTCTGTTTACTAGGGTTGCCTTTTTTCCCCCCTGGTCTTACTAACTATTCTCAACACCCTTCCATCTTTTCCCCTTGCTCACGCCCGCCTGACAACCTGTCCCTTGCTTTAATCGACCTGTTGGCTCGCTTTTTCGTCCATCACGTCTGATTGTAGCAGCGCCTAACTACCCAACGGTGCCTACGTTTTCATCACCCATTTATCTTTTAAAGACCTCGCTCCTAGGTACTGATCATTGCTTCAAGGCTGTCCCCCCCACCTTGACCGTCTGCCGTCGTGCGGAGGGGTCGTCCCCCGTCCACCCTCGCAGGCGACCACCGATATTTTTCTCCCCCTTTTCATAGCTGCCACTGGCCGAGGATAATCCCCCCTCCCTCAACAACAACTGCTCTCTGTACTAGTATATCCCGCGCGTTGATCATTATCGTCTATTATCCCATCATTTGGTATCCCATGGCCATCCCTCTAATACCATCGATCACCGTCGTGCTGGCCGCCCGCGAGGCCCTCGCCACCTTAGCTGCCCCCAGCGTGACGGAGGTCGTCACCATCCCGGGACTCCCGGCCCTCTATGTGTCCAACTCCCTGTCCATTGTGTGCAGCCTGGTCGTCATTGCCGTTTACCTATTTATCCGCTCCGTCAATGGATACCTCGTCAAACCTATCCCGCTCCGACTGGCCTACTACGCTAGTTATGTCGAGGCCCTATTCTCCATACTGCGACTCGTCCTGCTCGCTACCCACGCCAATTCTCCAATGCAAGGGTACGCCGCCTGCGGGGCCATACTATGGCTCTACATCAACTGCTCACTCCTGTCACTCTTCATCCGCATCCTGCTACCCATCCACCTCCTGAAGATTCTATTTTTTAAGCAGTACCACGTCCCGTTTTACGAGCGCCAATACCTAGGTTTATCCTTTTTGGCCTCCACACTGCTCAGCTTTCTCCCACTGGCAAGCTCCATGTTCGGATGGACCGAGATGTCCCAGCTGTGCGGGCCCAAGCCGTCCGACTATTTCTCCCAGGCGTCAGGTCGCGTCAACATGCTCCTGTGGAAATGGGCGTCCTACTACGGCTGGATTGTGTTTCTGGTCCTGTTTTGCCTCGGCGTGTTCCTCACCCTGCTCTACCAACTAGTACGTGACCGCGTCAAGCTGCACAACGCCTACAAGAGCGGTCCCGCCCTCCTGGTTGCCACGGACGAATCCAACAAGTTTTGGATACTGGTTCGCAAGATTGTGCAGCGGATCCTGTGGTACCCCCTGATTGTGATTCTGTGCCACACTGTCGAGCTCTACAATGCCCTCCGCCATAGCATGGGCGCGCCCTTCTCGCCCTCGGGCTTCTTTGCGTCTCAGCTATTGCTCAGTCTCCAGGCCGTCTTCACCCTCGTCATTGTGTTATTTGAGCCGTCACTTTGGGAGGCCTACCGGGACTACCGCGAGCCCCACCTGGCAACCCACGCCTCTCTCCGCGCGTCTATTTCACTCAATCCACCGTCTCCTCAGGTTATTCCCTGGGACGTGGTCATCCAGGCCGTCGAGCCCAAGGCCTCGCAGCTCTCCCCGGCCTTTGAGTTCCGACGATTTGTTATTTGAAGTGCCTACCTCTCTCTCCCCCCGCCCCTGCCCGGCCTGTTCAATGCCTTTCACTGATAACATACTTGCATTCGGACTTACACTCACTCCATTTACTACGCATCTCACCCACGCATAATCTGTATTGTGTCCTCTTTTCTTTCCCTCGACCTATATTCGTTCCCCTCACCCCCTTGTAGACTGTAATAATAATCGACATGACTTTAGCATTATAATGCTGCCAAGCCGTATGGTCCGTCAACCGATCATCCTGATTTCCCTCAATTTTTTTTCCTCTCTCCAATCGTTGTGAACATTGTCCAGGGTATAGGACCATGGCTGCCCAAAAGATAGGGACTAGTAGGCACCAACTACGTCTCTCAGAGGTGTGTATGTGTGTGTTTTTTGACCAATTGGAATCCTCTTTAGCCACTGTTTTTAATCACGAACTGTCTCCCAGGTGGGGAATATTGGTTTTAACGTATGGCGAGCGGGGTGAGGTAAGCAGGAGCTGAGAGCCGCGACTGTTAGGAGGCCAATCCCTCCAGGGTCTTTGGGAAGCAATCCGATTCGATGGCAGTGTCCAAAACAGATTAACCTCCCTCCCTATAATCCCCCCCCACATGATCGTCATCCTGAGAGAGGCTAGTGGAGGGTGTAATTAAACAAAGGCTTCCAGCCGTATAATGTATAGTTCAGGACAAATCATCGTAAGGGCTTCATTATTATCCCGATGGTTTTAATTGGGTGATCGATTTATATATACATATGTGTGTGTGACGCATTTTGAGAGGCCAGTTAAGCTAGCCTAGATTATTACAGTTGTAGTATATGCGTACGTGAAGCTACTGGAAGGTGGACACCACTGGCCCAGGAAAGCCATCCAAGGAATAACCCGTTTGGAGGGAGGTGTGTGTGGGAAAAGCTGGGAAGGGAGAGAGAGGAGAGTTTCACCTCGCCGTGGCGGGGCAGCCGGTAGTCAGCATCAAAGGTTTGGAAAGTTGACGGAACACGCCACGGATTTGCACCCTAGCCAGTTTATATTACAACTACAGAGCGGAAGTACATTCCAGGGGGGGACGGGCGGGAAAAGAATAACTCAAGGTGAGGCTTGATAATGAAAATGCGAGCCCTTGAGAATTGAGTGAAACGAAATAAAGCATGTACGCCCGCTGACGACCCTTGTGAAGGTTGTCGGTAAGTTGTGGAGAGCGGCATAGTATATAATAGAAAATGGTAGTACAACGATTCGGTTGTAAAAGTAAGTAGGAATGAACCGGCATATAAATAAGAAAATAGGAAAGGTACAAGATGGGAGGAAGGGGGGGTGAGATGGAAAGGTTACAAGATGAGGGGAGGGGGTTGGAAGTATTGACACACGCACGGACCGAGTGTACTGCGGGGGGTCACAACGATACGTGCAGCTAGACTGGATGTGGGGCTGAGAGGGGACCCTGGCATTGCTGCATTCTAACTTAACGACCTTCAAGTCGAGTACTGGCCGTGCCGCCAGAAAGCCGACATGGCGGTCATATAGAGCCGCTCGACCATCGACACATCCTGGCGGTCATTCAAGGCACGCTCGACGGCGGAAGAAGCGGTCTCGACCTCCTCGGTAGAGGAGGTGAGAGGCTGGATGAGTTGACCGACGGAGGCCAGGACGTCGTAGGCGTGCATGGTGCCGGTGGAGTAGGAAAACGAGGTGGCGGAGTCGAAACCGGCCATGGTGGATGGTATCGTAGTTGCTGCGAATGAAGGGTGTAACCGGGGTGGTAGGTGAGGCGGTTCTGGACCCAATGTTTGGCAACGCTACGGCGGAGGGTCGATGGTAGTGAAGTGAGAGAAGTGGAGGCGAGGGGTGATGTGTATGGCAAGAACGGCGGAGAGTGAAATATAAATGCCTGGCTAGTGATGGAGAGCGAAAGTAGGAGGGTGGGCGGCCTTAAATATGAATGGTCGGCTGGGTGATGGTAATGTATAGGAGGGAGGGGAGGGGGGTGGACTTTATTTTTTCCTGGTCGGACGCCGCAGTCGAAGTCTAGCCGGCTGGTTGCAGTTCATCGACCTCGCTGGCTACAAAAAAAAGGGGGGAGATCAGATCCTCCCCACTGACTCATAGCCATGGCCCTGTAGTAATGTGTACAAAGGCGTCTTCCATAACCCTTTGTAGACCCAATCACGTGCACCCACGCCCCTTTTGTGCAACCCGCTGCATCCTACTGCGCACCAGCGTATGCATGTCCATACCTTTCGTGAGGGAGTGGAGCGGTTAATGAGCCCGTTAGACGTATTTCCTACATGAGTTGGACCTGCTACCTTACCCATCTCTCGGCCGTCACTATCCGGCGTGTTCACCTGTGACCGTTAGCCTTAACCCTGGTCAAGATCCTTGTTATGTCCCAGCTCCCGTCCTTCCTAAGCTTGCTACCCTAGCGTATACACGTATCCACCTTCCGTATGAACCCCCGTCCTTCATTTCGCTTACCAGCTCCCTACCGCACCAACAGCATCAGCAGCGTCTCCCTTCCGGCGGAGGCCCATCAGACGATGCCTCGAAAACGTGCCACCTGGTAAATTCTCACTGCCAGCCCCCCCTTGTCCCCTTCGGTTATCTTCTCAGTACGCCGCGTTATTCATCCTCTCGTAGGAATCTCGCCGTTTCCAATTGGGGCGTTCAACTTTGCTGAACACAAGAAAGCTGGCAGTTGGTCAAAACCAAACCAGAAGCACGAAGGCGTTATGGAACCCGGCCACGGAATTCGTCACGTTGCCAGCAACCCTACTCCACCTTAATCTTCCGGCCACCGGAGGCCCTCGGTACTGCTGAAAAGGTGAAACACCCTCTACCTCTTAAGCGGTTCTCAGTTACGTGGTCACATATTTTTTCTCCAAGGCCTACTTTTGTATGGCTTTATATTGGTCGGCATCTTGTTCAAGTGGCTCCAATTGAAACCGACCCCGGCGTTCTATCACGTTCTCTGGGTGTGGTTGTATCTAGCCTAGAGCTCCCTGTCCTGAAAAGCGCTTTAGCCCAACACCAGCTACCCCAAAACGATCTTTGAAACTCCCAATCAGCGGTTCCACTGTCAGCCCCATAGAAACATCGGATCCTGCCAATACTCTTTTTCGCGACCATCTCTGCCATCGTTGGAAGAAGCAAGGAGTAAAAGGCCACCTTGGCCGCTCGCAAACTTGTGAGGGACGAAGGTAGTGACGGGGATGGCCAGGTACTTGCGAATGCTGCGCCAGCAGTATGGGTGAGACTGCGGGACATTCGATTATTATTATTATTTAAGAAAGGCAGTGGCTGCGGCAATCTCTAGGAGTAGCACGGGTTTAACCCTGGCCCCCCTCAGCTCTCGCGACGATTTTGGAGAGGGAAATCGATGACATTAGCACAAGGT
This sequence comes from Tieghemiomyces parasiticus, assembly GCA_027575765.1. Taxonomy (NCBI): domain Eukaryota; kingdom Fungi; phylum Kickxellomycota; class Dimargaritomycetes; order Dimargaritales; family Dimargaritaceae; genus Tieghemiomyces; species Tieghemiomyces parasiticus. Next base: position 16,485 of record JANBPT010000756.1, read on the forward strand.
GGCGGTGATAGAAGAGATCGTTCCCTCCCTCCCTTGAATATTGTTCGTCTTTCGTTCCTAGTAGTCACGATGGCGCCTGGGCTGCCGCAGTAGTCGTGTCCCAGCTACCTCGCTGCTTGTCCGATCAACCCCAGGACAGACGTCCAAACGCAACGACCTCCTCCTCCCAGCTGCGGACCGACTCAGACTCCATCGCGACTAGTCCTGACGGCCCCGTCGTTGCTTTCAACTAGGGCTACCTATGCATCCCTATGACAGCCGTAAGGACGCAACTGCCCACCGTGTACCGGTTCCTAGCTTTATTTCTGGTCACATCGGTCACTTGCCGATAGATTGACCTGAATCGGTTAATAATAAGGGAAATTCACCCGGCGCACTGCCAGGTTGAATTAATTCGAGCGGAGACGTTTATTGTTGAGGGGGAATTCTCACCACCACCGGCGTGCTGCCATTGGCCAAAGCTACCTGGCAGATGGAACGAACTGATCGTTTCCCAGGGCGAGTCACCCGGGAATGTCATCACCTGGTGTATCAACTTTGACTTCTATGGGAAGCTGGTCAACATGACACACCTCTCCGCCGAATACCTCGGCTAGGGACTTGTTGAGTAGGACCGGTCGATGGCGGATAACATTACGGGTGATCCGATACTGTTTATATAATTTGGAGACCAAATGCGTGTGAATCTACCTTAGGAAGCCAGTGCCCTCGTGAGGGAAAGGGTTGGCGTATCAGAGCATGGTGTTGCCATACTGGCCGACACTGTAGGCTTTAAGCCCCACTTCGCGACCAGTATTTAAGGCGACTTGATTGGCCCCTCTTGTCCGTCGTCCTACGGTAGTTAGACGGTCACACTGGATATCAGCTAGGCCTATCGACAAGACACCACACTCAATATTGGGTTGTGACGCACCAAATATTCAGTACCCACTCCCATTCCGGCCATTAGGCCAGTCACAGCTGCCGCCGCTACGGGATTCTCCGAGAAGCATATATAAGGTTGTTTAAGGTGCCCACCCCCGCATTGCCAACAGGGCCAGTCGTTCTCATCAGGACTTGTGGCGGGCGCTACCCCTCGGGTTGCCTTTGCTTCATCACCTATCCCGGTCCGTGTGGGTTAGTAGGTTAGCGCGCCGGGTGCCCCCCCCGCCTCCTCCACCCCCCTTCCATGCCGGCGATCACCCAACTCATGGGGTCGCACTAGCGAGCGCCACTCTTCCCGGGTTCTGTCCCAACCCCTCGTCCACCACCCTCCCCCCTTGCGTAGGCATCATTCCAGTCGGGCGAGGAAGCCGGCGGAAACAATGGCAATCCCTACTTACCAAGTAAACGACGGCAGGGGGTAATGGTAATGGTGCTAAAAAAGCAACAACAGCCATACTACAATCCGTCCTTCCGACCTTCTCCCGCCGGGCTGTCCGACCACCCAGCTGCACTGCGAAAGTGCCCCGAGCAATGGGCCATTCACAGGCCATCCCGCCTCCTTCCGTCTCTTTCCGTCCGACCAACACCCGACGCTCCGCTCATCACACAGTAGCCTGCCAACTCGACCCCCCGCCCCCTCCCCTCCCCCTCTCCCCTGGCCTTCCGACCAACCGATTCTAGACTACTTCTTCCGCAGTGTGTCCCTCTTGATTCCCTTCGACGCTTTGCTCATCGCCTTCTCATCTTGGCCGTAGCCCTGATATAATTTATTCAACCCGAACCCCCTCGCTCACCATGTTGGCATCACTCACTACCGCCGCCGTTCGCCGGCAGGCCGCCTCCCGCCTCGCTGCTCTGAACTTTGGCCGCGTGGCTTCCGTGTCCACCTGGGCGAATGTACAGCAAGGTAGGTATGCCGACGGGAACCGATCTCTCCTGGACCCGAGTTGTCGACAACGTCCTGACTCAGGCGGCTGCGAACCGACGAAGTTATTAGTTTGTCGAGCCCACCCTTGTATTACCACAAGTAGCTTCCCTTTTACCTTATATTCTGGGCATGGTTCAAATCAAGGAGGTCGTAGCTGCTCTTCGAGTATTCATTCATGGACTTTTGGTGCCAGCCATTAGAGCCCGATGCTCTTAGAGAGGCGTCACTACCCACAAGTATATGTAAACAGCAAGTATACTCCCTTGACTCACCATACATCCTCCTATCATCACATCCTTATCTTCCAGGCCCGCCCGACGCCATCCTGGGCGTCACCGAGGCCTTCAAGGCCGACAAGGACCCACGCAAGATGAACCTGGGCGTGGGCGCCTACCGTGATGATCAGGGTAAACCCTACGTCCTGAGCTGCGTGCGTAAGGTAAGTTAATTTGTTTTAAAGATTCAAGTAGGGTGGAAAGGTTTTGGAAGGTGCGGCACATATATCGCAGCTCAGTGCTTCGCGCCGGACAGTCGGGCCACTTATCCCGTACCCAGCCACTTCGTCACTCTTCGAAGTCTTAACCCGTCGATTTCGCCCTTCTCCAAACGGTTAACCCAATAGGCCGAGGAGCGCATCCTCAGTAACCTCATGGACAAGGAGTACCTTGGCATCACAGGCCTCCCGGCCTTCGTGAAACAGGCTGTCAAATTGGCCTACGGCGACGAGCTGACCGCGTCGCTGAACGGTCAGATCGCTGCAACCCAGTCCATCTCCGGTACGGGCGCGCTGCGCGTGGGCGGGGCCTTCCTCTCCCGCTTCTACCCGCACCACAAGAAGATCTACCTGCCCACGCCCTCTTGGGGCAACCACACCCCGATTTTCCGCGACGCCGGTCTGGAGGTGGGCCAGTACCGCTACTTTGACAAGCAGACTAACGGTCTGGACATTAACGGGATGCTGGAAGACCTGAAGAACATTCCGGCGCAGTCCATTGTGCTCCTCCATGCCTGTGCCCACAACCCCACAGGCGTCGACCCCACCCCGGCCCAGTGGAACCAAATATCGGAAGCCATCAAGGAGCGCGACCACTTTGTGTTCTTTGATATGGCGTATCAGGGGTTCGCTTCGGGCGACATTAACCGCGACGCCCAGGCCGTACGCCAGTTCGTCCGGGAGGGCCACCGAGTGGCCTTGGCCCAGTCGTTTGCCAAGAACATTGGTCTGTATGGCGAACGCGTCGGTGCCTTCTCGCTCGTCTGCGACTCCCCTAAGGAGAAGGCAGCCACCGAGTCCCAGCTCAAGATCCTCATCCGTCCCATGTACTCCAACCCGCCCATGAACGGCGCACGGATCGTCAACGAAGTGCTGCAGGACCCCAAGCTCCACAGCGAATGGCTCACCGAGGTCAAAGGAATGGCCGACCGCATCATCACCATGCGTACTAAGCTCCGCGGTCACCTCGAGAACGATTTCGGGTCGAAGCATAGCTGGCACCATATCACCGACCAGATTGGTATGTTTTGCTTCACCGGTCTGACCCCCGATCAGGTCGCCAAGATCACGTCTGAGTTCCATGTCTACCTTACCAAGGACGGCCGTATCTCCATGGCCGGTATCTCGTCCAATAACGTCAAGTACCTCGCCGAGGCCATGCACGAGGTGACCCGCTAAGCGCGCAGGAAAGTAATTGAGAGAGAGAGAGAGAGAGAGACAAGAGTGGCTGTACTCCTACTTCGGCCGGGTCTTTCTCCCATCTCTCAGCTGAATTAATCATATCCATGAACATGATGAGGCTGGCAGGGACTGAGAAGTAGACCATATATTTTTTTTAGATAAATATGAAAGATTACAAGGTGAATTAGGCTATCACTAATTAGCTATGGAGACACATCTGTTTTATATAGATAAATGCGAAAAGCCGCAATGCGGATGCTGCACAATGGAAGATGACTATAACGCGGTGTAGGAAAGTGAAAAGAAGAGGATGGTGGGGCGGGGGGAGAGCTTAGCCTTCCGATGGAGAGGGAGTCTCGAGGGTCGTCTTGTCGGTGAAATGGTCGTAAGCCTTCTTTATGAGCACCGCGCCACCCACGATAGCGGCGGCTTTAAGGAAACAACGCTTCTTCATCTGAAAAGCAATGGCGCTGTTGGTAGGCTCTGATTTAGGTAGAGACAAGGCACGTGCAGCGGGAGAGGCTATCAGCGTGACGGTCAGGATGGCGGCCGTGGCGGGGCGAACGAGTTGCATGGCGTATGAAGGAAAACGGCGGATGGAGGATGGGTGGGTGCATAAGCTCTTCCTTCGGAAATGTAATGAGGCTACACTATAAAGCATTGCGGATTTGAGTGGAATAGGATCCGACAAAGAGACTGGGAGAGTTTGCAAGTGGCGACTGGTCTATATATATATGGTCTGCAGCACACTATAGGCGATGGATGAGTAGGCACGCACGGGAGGCGTTGGGACTGTTAGCCAGTGCCGCTGTTATAACTTTAGCGAACGAGGAACAGCGAAGGCAAAACCTAAGGATTTGGTGTTGGGTTTCAATGTGTGAAAACGCGAATCACAAAGAGATTAGAACGACCATAGTTCGCCATGAACTTTTGTTGGCCGTTGTCGACCGCGTTGGATTATTCCTAAACCTTCAAACTAAAGGGGAAAATCGATATATGCCACATTCATCACTGATTTCCGAATATAACGTGGCGAAGGGGATAGAGGATCCCCCCCTGCTTGCCCCGATCACCCCAGAGCTCTTCCATTTGGGAATGTGGCTTACCAAGGACAAACTGCGTTCCATGTACAAAGGTATTGCGAGTTCGAGACCGAACCCAGCCCTGGTATCATCCTTCCCTTCCCTTCTTCCCTTCATTTCCTTATACATCGTCAACAAAGTCAAGATGGATCTCATTTTTTCAATCCACGTCTTCCTCTTCGCAATTAAACCTTACCCAATTCTCCTTGCCTATTTCAACCCAACAACGTGACACGTTCATATAGGAAGGTGAGGATTTAAGGCAGTAGAGAATCGTAAATGTGGGGGTCACCACCAGGTCATAAAAATTAGTAAGTAGGCTAGAGCATATGCAAGTCAACCTAATTTATTTGTAGGAGACCACCAAAAGTAGAGCACGAAAACGTAACTTGGGTACCCAAACAGAATCAAGTGAGTGGTAGACCTATGTGGCACCTACTACCATGGTGTATGCATGTGTGTGTGTGTGGTTCAGCGCAGTTGTATCTATAGGTGAAGCGAAATCGTTGGATACTTCTAAGCTGGAGATCTCAAATCACAGTATTCCAGATAAAACCTTGAAGAATCGATGATGTCGAGTCAATTGGTATAAATCATTCCAAAATTATACTATTTATTACTTCACATCGGGTTTTTGTTAACCATCTATTTTGACTACTTTTAAAGCCTCCCTCTCCCACTCCGCCCTAATTAACCAGACAGGATGTGCAGGTCCTTATTAATAGTTACTATCTAGAGGATTGCAAGGTAGATGCAATTCTGAATTTTTTGATTTCCAAGCTGGGCTCAGCTGCCCCTAGCCGCTCCACCATCTACAGGTGGCTGGCTCGCTTTCGCACAGGTCACCACGCTTTTGCAGATGACCCTTGTTCTGGCTACCCATCAGATGACATTGGTGGATGTTATGGGAATGTGATCCTGAGACGGCTGGGGGAAGACCCTCGACTGACTGCTGAGCAGCTGGCCTGGGCCTGCCATACTTCCCCTAGTACCATGTGCAATGTCCTGCACAGGGACCTGGGGCCGCGTAGCTATTTCAATTGCTGGATCCCCCACAACCTCACTGATGGCCAGCACCACCAGTAGGTACATTTTGCCACTGAGTTCCTGGAGGAGTTTAATAGGGCCAGTGACTACCTGCTGGACTCCATTGTTACAGGCAATGGGACTTGAGTGTACCTTTAGGATCCCCCTACTGGCTCCAATCGCCGGAGGGGGTGCCCTAAAGGTGGCCCTGTCCCAACTGAGACCCATCAAGGCTGTACCAGACTCGTGATGCTGACCATTGCTTTTCACCAGGCATGGTCTATTACACCTGGGTGTCAAACCCCCCTGGTGGCAAGGTCTCCACCAAACTCTATGTAGAGTACGAGCTGGAGCCCATGGTCCAGGCCTGGGTGGAGGTACGTGGAAGTCTGGACCATTACCCTCCACGACTTTACCATGACAATGCACCACTGCATCATGCTGGAGCTACCCAGACCTACATTTCCACTTTTAAACTCAAACTTCTTTTGACCCCTCCCTACCGTCCCGACCTGGCCCTCTGCGACTTCTGACTATTCAGGAATCTCAAACAGCAACTGAGGGGTAAAAATTTCACCACACTGGAGGCGGTCATGGACGCCTGGCGATCGGAGCTAGCCAGGCTCCAACCAAGTGACTTTAGAGCCTGCTTTGATGGCTGGCTAGAACGAGGTCGCCGAGTGGGACAGAATGATGGTAATTCTATTTAATAAACATCATTTGACTTAGAAAAATCCTAAACAATATGGTAGCGCCTATACACGCAAAACCAGCAGCAGTTACCAGGAGTCGCAGGTGACAAAGGTCGGGCAACTAAGACCCTTAAGGCATGGCGTATCGTAATAGGGTAGCCGACCTTCACCCTCCTAATCCCTTCTTCCTAGTTGCCAATAAAGTGCATACGAGCCTAACCCCTTTCTCTTCGGTTCCCTCGTTAACAAGCACCATGCCTGACACAATCCATTTTGGATTTGAACTATTGCTTAAAGCACCACTGCGCTATAAATGTCACTCCATATTTTTCTCTCCTGAAGTGCTAGCGCTTATTCGGTTTATGTATCCTAGCGTAATGTATACAACCTCATTTTATGGTATTTCCACAGCTTCAATGTTGAGGAAGGCCTCACTAAAAATTGTGAGCCCTACGTCAGCTCGCAGTAGTACCAATGAAAGTTGGTAAAAAAAATGATGTGGGGACCATCATCTTCAACAAATATTGACTGTACGATACAGCGTGCTAACTTCATAAGGTGTTATTCAGCTGACTAAACCAACTATCGGTGACACTTCAGGATATCCTCAGGCTTTTTCAAAATTGTGAATAGCAGTATCAGTCATCTTTCTTTCCAGCTATTGTAGAGTACCTCCCTTCCTCCCGGAATTAGCACGACGCTTCAGGCTGCACTCAAATTGCTGGACTTCCTGACGTTTTATTGGCTTGACAGGGATAATCCTTATTCGCAACGTGGACAGCTTGTGCAAGGTACGAGTTTATTGGGTAATAAGAGCTAAGCGGCGCAAGAAGTAAGGGAAGGGCGAATTCTACAACCACTAGTATGTTCCGTCAGGTGGAACCCGGTAAACCGTGGTTAGGGCCGGTATCCACGTGTGCAATGTATCGGCTTAGCAGTGACCGTGTCTGCGGTGGTAGGCGTGGGTGCAGCGGTGGCACTGTCCGCTCCAGTAGTGGGACCGAATGCAGCCATGGCACCGTCCGTTCCAGAAGTGGGAGCGAATGCAGCGATGGCACCGTCCGTTCCAGAAGTGGGAGGGTCGGCATTGGTTTTGGGCGCGGGCCCACAGGTTGGTCGCACCAAGAGCTCCATTCTCGCCATCACCATCCTC
>JANBPT010000757.1:0-23950 GCA_027575765.1 Tieghemiomyces parasiticus
CCTGAATTCTCCACTTTGTCTCGGAGGTTCTTTTGAGCGCGGGACCGACTTCCAGATATCGGCCCGCTTTACAGACATTCTTTCAGCGGAGAATTACTTACTGTAGCATAAAAACTAAATAGCGCACGCTGATTGGTCAACCACTTTCAACCTTCCAGCCACCCCAATCAGCTATTGCCCGTAGTTTGGCTGCAGAAGTTATTATCTTTTGACCAACAGACTGGCCCGTAGTTGGTTTCTTTATTGATGGCCTTAATATAAATATTGTTGTGGAATGGTCTATTTTAATTACTCTTTATCTAGCTGTCTTTAGTTGGTGGGCGTAGTGCCTCTTAAGGGGCTAGTGTGGGTGAGGGTTGTAGCGGCTCCATTGGCACTTCAGCGGAGTTTGCAATGAGGAATTCGTGCAATGGAGGGTCAGAGAGTATCGGTAGCGGGTTTGTAGATGGGAAAATAGTGTAGCAAGAGGTTTATTGAGATGAAGATTAGAAGGGCCCCCTTGTAGGTGGCAAATGCTATACACTGTCAAGCATTACAAAAGTGTCAGTGATGGAGCAGAGACCAGTTTCATCAAGGCAAACACAGTGGTTCATGTAACAAGTCCAGGCTGTAAAGGGTCATGTTTTTGGAGGTGGGTCTCAAGGGGAAAAAAATAGGTTTCATGAGTGTGTGCTTTGGTGGTGTGAGTTCATTGGTAGTTGCATGGAAGAGTCCGACAGGTCAGGCAGCCGGTTGCAGAGTAGTGTGCAGGTGTCAGAGATACAAAGTGGTGCCAACCTCCACTAGCCCAGTGTGGTCTTTGGTCACCACCACACCAATGAAATGCTCGGCAATGGTGAAATATGATGTAATAGTAGCATGCCTAAAAGGCCACATTAAAGTTGGAGTATCCAAGTGGCAAACTCGAACCTGTTCCCAGGTTAAGTCGGGTTGGGGCTTCTATTAGGGGAAGTTTTATTGAGTGAGCATGTGCAAGGGGACGTCAGTAGTAGGAAAGACAATGAATTGAACCATCATCCTAGGTATTTCTAAATGCCAAGGGCGTAGCAGCATGTGACGGGCAGTGTTTAGCAATGTACGGAGGTTAGGCGGCGTTAATCAGGGCCTCCTCCATTAGGTAAGGTGTCAGCGTCAATATCATCTTCGTCAGGACTTTACTGACGCATTATGCTTGATTAGTGATACACGTAAAACCTGCCTAAAATACCAAGGCTCATATTGCGCGTTCACTAAACTCTCCCATATGAGATCGATTCACTGCTGAGAATTAGCTTTTATTTTCCATCCTACAATCCTAAAGGTTCCAGATGGTTTTTTTCTATCTAGGCCCCCCACGCAAGGCACGCTTTAACCCAGCGTTGATTGACACTTTTATAAGAAGAAAAACGAATGGAAGGGGTCGATGGCGTATATATAAAAAAAAATATAGTGATTGGTTAACGTTCTAAGACGAGTGATGCTTGCCAAACGTACGAGCGCCTTCCTGATCAAGGCCCAGGTCAGTGAGGGCGGCGCGACGGAAGTGACGAATGTACGGCAGGACGGTGAGCTCGAAATTGCGGGGCTGGATCCCGAGGTCGGCGAAGGTCTTAATACTGGGATCGTTTAGAGCGGTGGGGACCTGATCGATGAACATACGTTCAACCTCGTCGGGACTCAGCTGGGGGTAGTACCAATACTGCAGCATGGCGGTGACGGCTTTCATAATAGGCTTGGGTACATTAATAGCGTGGACGCGCTCGCGGAAGGCAGCGCTGCAAATGTCCAAGATGTCCTGGTAGGTGTAAGGCTTGGCACTGAATAGCTCGTAAGTCTGGCCGGTTGTAGAGGGTTCAAGCATCATGGCGTCGAGGGCGAGGGCCACGTCGGCCGCGTCGACGGGACGGAGGATCTGGCGGTTATGGTTGACCACCGGAAGGAACTGGCGGTAAAACCCGATCCGGTTGAGCAGGTTGCTCTCGTAGCCGACGAGGGTGCCGGGGCGCACGATCGTGGCATCCGGGAACACCTCCCGAACAGCACGCTCGCCGAGGGCCTTGGTGCGGAGGAACCCCGAGGTGGACTGCGCGTCGGCGCCCAGGGCTGACACGTGGACCAAACGTGGGACCCCGGCGTCAGTGCATGCCTGGGCGATGTCGCGGGCGGCGGTGACGTTGACGGCCTCGAACGAAAAGTTCTTGGTTGGGTAGTCACGGCCCACCAGGTTGTACACGATATCCGAGTGCTTAACGGCAGCCACCAGCTGGTCGTAGTTGCGTACGTCGTAGTCAAAGTTGACAATCTGGCCCAGGTCACCCATCAGTTTGAGATGGCGCTTAGAATCTTCGTGACAGCGGTACGGGGTCACCACTTTGGTGCCCTTCTTGCCCAGCCGATTGACTACGTAGCGCCCTAGAAACCCGGTGCACCCAAACACGGTGGCCACGTGTCCGCTCACCGACGACCGACCCGTCAGGCCCTGGCGGACCACCGGCTGCGCACTGTGCGGCGGGATTAAGACATCGGTTGTTATGCTGCGCACCATGATCCCCGCAACCGGGCGTAGGTGATGCCTGGTGGCGGTGGACACGGCACCAGGGCCCCTACGGGTGAGACGAAGGAGTTGTTCAGAGGCCATAGATGCGGTGGGAGGTGAAAGGGGGAGGAGGGGGTAAACGGTAGAAATTGACTGGTGATGTAATGGAGGAGAGATCTCCCAACGTAAGGAATCAATGTCCGGTAGACATCCACAATGACGAATCGTTCCGACCGAAGGGCTTCAAGGTTCCCCTACTATAGGGTAAGGAATAGGGCTAGGTCATCTACGGTGAGCGGAGGGGTTGGCGGTTGGGCTTCTCGATCCTCGGCCACCCGCGTAAGAGGGCGAGGGAGAGAGGGTCACGGGCCAAACCGCTGGGGTTGCGCGGTGGTGGGACCAGGCGGGGAGAAAAGTGAAACGGCCAAGCTGGAGCGCTGAAAAGGTCGACCAGCAGCCTCTGACCCTGTGGCTCTTTGAAAGATGTGCGCCGCTCGTAGTGCAACAGTTTTAGGGTTTTTTTCTTCTTCTTGAGCCTTCGCTTCACTACATGCTTGAGGTACTGAGTAGCTGTCATGGCGAGGACTGGAAGGCAGCCTATTAACTAGTAGCATAACCTCTACTATATTCTGTACATGTCAAACTTTGCCGTACATTGTTCGTACCTCTGTAGGCCCGTCGTTGCCTCGGTCCTTGCCCCTCATCCTTTCCTCAGTCAGAATCCGGCTGCCCAGCTACCCCACACTTGAACTGGACGTTATGAAATCTGCCCGACCCAGCCAGCCAGCCAAACGGCCCGCGAAGGCGAAACGGCCCGCTCGACCGGGTCATAGACCATCCTCAAAGAGTACTATCGCCGAAGCACCCAGCAAACCCGCCAGGCCGTCAGTTTCCGCTCAACCGCCGCCCCCCTCCGCCGCGCCGAATATGGCGGAGGAACCGTCCGACACTGAGAGCGAGGCTAGCAGTATCGACATGTTACCGGTGGAATCGCCCAAACCCAAGGTCAAGAAGCCCAAAGTGTTTGTCACCGACACGGCAGTAAGTCACGGGGCGGATGCCATGCTAGACCCGAATAGCGAGTAACTTGGTGTTTCAGTCTAACTACCCACCTAACTTACTCGTACGCTTGATAACTAGGAATGCGCCATTCGCACCTATAATTAATTACAAACGTACCTGGACTACCTTATCTCATCACTGCCATTAGGCCATGCTGGCTCTCATCGACCAAGCCGCTGACAAGGAGGACGCGAAACTCGGCAAGCGCCTCGAGAGACAGGTAAGCTAAAGTACCCCTTCAATCGTGCAGGCCAATTATCGTCATCTGTATGATTGAAGTCTGTCGCCACACCATCCGCTAACCCTTCTCCTCTTCACGGGACATACTAACTCGTTCAAATTGACTAATTACTTTCAACAGAACGAGCTCAAAAAGCGCTACAAGGCCCAGGATGACGAGGCTCGCCTCAAGAAACAGAAACGGGCAAATCAAGTGGTAAGTTAACCCCCCCCCGAGGGGGAAAAGGCACTGTTATATAGATATGTATATATCTATCTTGGAATCGAACCCCTCAATCCCACATCTCTCTCCTCTTATGATGGTATGCTTCCGACAACTCATTGCGACTTATTTACTTTGACGTTTTTGTACATTTTCCCAGAATGAAGCCAAGAGCCGAGTCATCCAGGAGGTCAAGCAACGACGGAAGCAGCGGAAACAAGAGGACCAGGCCGCAGAGGAAAAGAAGGTAAGACAGGCGTTTTATACAGTTGACTGATCATGGTGCAGCTCTGGCTATTCCACGCCAAACACCCACGTCATTTTTCACTAATGGTTTATTACTCCGCCCCCTCCCCCTTCGTTCTAACCCCCGCTTATCCCCGCAGGCCCGTAAATCAGCCAAAAAGACTCTACGCTTTGCCTAACTGGTTGTTGATTCTGGATTCTCCGCAGGCGTCTGGTAAAATTTCTTTTTAGATAAAATTGCACTGTCTTGCGTCGTGTATACCATAAATCACTCATAGTTCTGGTAACATGACGTCAAGTCGAATTCTAACGTATACTAGCAAAGTAGCAGATTCATTTTACATTCACATAGAAACATATAAGACTAACGAAGCGTACGCTAAAAATCGTTAACGCGGACAATAGAAGGGAAAGGCGGAAGTAGTGATCAACATATTGTGAGAATATGTAGAAATAGGACGGCCAAAGAGAAAATGACCAAAGACTACCAGGGTTGTATGGACAGCCATGATATTTGTCCAGTATTTGTTGTAACTAGATTGAAGGGTATAGGGAAAGGAGCTGATATCCAAAATTGCTAAAAAGAACATCGAAATCCGATACACACAGGTTATAGGGCATCCTTAGTTGTCGGTGGTGGGGGTTTCAGTCGCCATAGTGATATCTTCATCAGCTGGCGAAACGTCAAAGGTGGTGGCAGCCGGTGGGGTGGCATTATCGGCTGGGGGTGGGGCAATCTCCTTGACCGCTTCAGTAGCAGCCATCGGCGCAACCGCAGGGACAGCCGGAGCCGGTGCAGTCACCACAGCAGGTGCGGTCGTCATCGTCGTCGTCGCCGCACCACTCGTCGCTGTTGCCGGCGTAGACTCGGCATTCTGCAGTTCGTCCAGCGTCTTACGCACAAGCAAACGGTCCTGCAACAGCTTAATTCGCTCGGCCTCCAGTTCCTGCTGCTGGTTACGTACGATGGTTTCGAGCTCCTCAAATTCGCGCATCTTGAGCTCCAACTTCTTGAGTTGCAACTCGACCGCCTGGTGCACGTGGTTCTGAATCTGGCGCTCCTCATACCGTGCCAACGTCTCGGCCTTGGCCGCGGCCGCACCCAGGGCGGCCGCGGCGGCGCGTTGGACGGCGGGAGTCGGGGGGCCGTCCTGGCCATTGGTTGTGGCCGCTTCCTTCTCGTGGCTCGAAGTGGTGGCAGTGCCGTCCTCTGAAGGCTTACCATCTACTTCCATAGCGCTTGAAGCGACGCCGTCCTCCTTCTCCTTCGAAATCTTATCCTTGTCAGCCGCCTTGGCGCTGGCCGCCAATTCCTTGAGGGCTGACTGAGCCGCCGCGGCAGCGACGCCAGGGTTGACGTTAGCTGCGAGGAAGGCGACGACAGACATGACGGGGTTGCTTGCCTGACTAAACGGTAAGTTCTGGTGCTGAAACAGGCTGCCGGTCACACCCGCGCCGTCACCACCGGTGGCCGTTTCGAGATAAGGGTCCTCGATGGGCAGTTGGAGGAACCGGGTGATACACTGCTCGCGAGTACGAGTCCCAACGTGGTCGGCGATCCGGAACCAGTCGTTGTCGTACATCTCAATGCCCTCCAGTAGAAGCAGCGTCTCCTGGTCGGTCCACGGGTCGTTTTGGGCCTGCTTGACCGCCGACGCCTCCAATTTGACGAAATCACCGCTCGACATGGCCGCCGGAAACCGGCCTTCGAGATAGCAGGGCGCGCACAGGTCCATCTTTTTAACCTTGAGGCCGTGGTAGCGTACCGCCGTGCAGTCCACCCCGCAGGTGAAGCAGTGGAAGCGAGGTGTGCTACCCGCGACGTTGGGGGTGCTGCCGGAATCCTCAGCGCCGGCGTCATATAGGTGCTTGCGCAGGGCCAGGTTGAGTCCTGGGGCAGCGGCCGACTTCCCTGCAGTACTCTCGCCACCTGCCGCCGCCAATGCAGTAGCAGAGGAACGACGCTGACCGCCAGCGGTGGAGGTAATGGGCGCATGGGGCTGGAAGGGCTGGAGACCGCGCGGGGTATCTGCAGTAACGCGAAAGTGCCCGGTAAAGGGCGGACCAACGGCAGAGGGTCGGCTGTCGGGGTCGACCTGGTAATTGATGAGTCCCCACTGTTCTAGGAAGGCGTGGACGCGCATGATGGCGCACACATCGCCGACCAAGTTACGCCGGCACGCTGTGACGGTGAGGTATTCAGTGGGGTGCAGCCGGTACGTGTTAATCATAAAGTCCCGGTAGTCCTTGTACACCGAAGGTGTCTTGGACCGGTTACGGCCGTTGAAGAATTCTGGGAGGCCGCGCTTCTCGTTGGCGTGCAGCGAGTCCATCGTAAACCACGCCGCGTAGCTGGGGACCACCACCTCATAGGTCTGGCGGGCCAGGTACAACTGAGCGCGAGCCTGCACGGCCTGCGGGGCGGGCTCTGTAACCGTTGGAACCGCCGCCCGACCAGTCGATGGTGACGAGGCAGCGGCCAGTGGGGCATTGCTCGTTTCTCCGAGAGCCTGAAGGGTCGACATTTCGTCGTCAGGCAGATCAGCGTTCTCGGCCACAGTGGCTAGAGTCTCGGCCTGGGCGTCTAGGGTGGTCGGGTCGGGCACCGAGTGCGAAATGTTGGCCAGGTCGCCGGCGGGGTGCGGTTCAAACTCGGATCGCTTTCCTGGGGCGGCGGCGCGGGTCTCGGGGTCTTCAGGGTCAATCATTGTCACCCGGGGGTCGTCGCGAGCTGTTGTGGTCATAGTCACGTCCTCCGGTTCGGTCTTAGGGCGCTTGTCTGTGGTGGTCGGGGGAGCGTTTGCGTCATCGGGTACGGGGAATTTGCGCTTGATGCCGGTAGCCGCGATGGCGCTCGCCGTGGACGGGAGGTCGACAGCGGATTCCGGGACGTAGTCTTCGGCGTTCATCCACTCATTATAGCGATGGCTGTCGGTAATCCAGTCTCCAGTCAGGATACTGGGGATAGCATGGCTATGCTCAGGAATATCACCCACAGCATAGGCCGAGGAGGCAGGCTTCCAGTCGTCGTAGGTATCCGGGAGGGAAATCCAGTGTACTAGGACGCGGTCACCGACACGGGCGACGGGCCGGAAGTATTGCGGATGGGCAGGATCCACCACCTCGGTACCGGTTCGGGGAAGACGCACGGTATGAGTGGGATTATCCTCGGGACCAACAATCGAGCCCCGGAGCTGCTGCACGAGCGGGGTCAGCGCGTCTCGGGTAGCAGGATCGACCTCTGTGGCGAAGGCAACGCGCGGAAACGACAGGTGCTGGAGTGCGGCCAGATCCCGAGCGAGGTAATCAAAGAAAGAACGGTCGGTCGTCGGGCTCGACGCAGGCAGCCGATCAAGTGGGGTCTGAGGGTCCAGGTGACGGATTCGTTCTAAGGTCAGACGGAGCAGGGCGGCCAGCGGGGCCGGGGGCGATTGAGCGGTGACATTTTTCGCCGCCGTTAGGAGCGGGCCAAGGAAGACGCCCACGGGGAGCTTAGGTGTCCAAGCCTCCGACGCGGGGGTGCGCGCGTGGTACTCAGCAGCCGCTTGCCGGCCCAGGGCACGGTCCTGTGCGACCCACAGCTCACGCAGGAGCTGACCGAGCGATTCCGGAGTCAGAGGCTGCACCTCCGAACCTAACCAAGGCAGCTCCCCCACGAGCTGCTGGCGGACGGCCTCCAGCATGCGCTTGACGGGCTCGCGGTGCAAGAAATCCGCGTCCAGAAGCGCCGGCAGCCTAGATGAGTCGGACATGTTATGATAGAGGGGGAGGGGGCAGATGTGACGCGTACGACCAGAGGAGGGACTCTATACAAAAGGTGACTATCTGGCGACGGAGATCCTGGGTTGTGTATCCCCTGTAACAGGGTAGATGTTCGCCTCAGATGGGGGGACGTAGATAAGTAGCTAGTGCACCACGGGCTGATCGTTTAGAGAGAGGGATGAGTGAGGGCGCAGTGTAGGCTAAGTAGGTAGTGGTCCAATCTAGATGGCTAGGGCTGGGGAGGGAGGGGAGGATGTCGAAGGGATGAGGGTAAGCCAAGTGCGTGACGAAGGGGGCCTATACAATTGTGCACAGGAGCGCGAAGCGATGGGAAGGGAACAAACACGCTAGTGCCGAACGCGAACGAGCCCACTCATCAGCCTAGCAAAAGTGGTACGGCTGAAGTCAAGACGGCCCGCTGGGCCTCACGCCGACGGGGCGCGTATTGCTGGTTCAGGGATTGCGGGCCCGCCATGCACTATCATTTGCCACTCGCTCCTCCTCCAAGGGTCGCGAAGCTCGTTTATCGTTCCCATCCGAGCCGTGGTGAACCAACACGTGGACGTTAACGGTTAAGAATCCTGTTGACTACTAAAGTGATGTCTACCAATTACTCTCCCCACATCCCTCGCTTGTGGTCAGCTTATACATCTGCTCTACCCCCAAGCTATTGCGGCAATCAGTGACCACTTGAGTTGTCCCAGCGCTGTAAGGAGATGAGAAATAAACAACAACTATTAATTGATTTGGGGTCTTCTGGTAAAAAATTGACCAACTATATTATGGATGATATGGAAACAATGTGCAATCGCTAGCGGGCTTACCCTTGCCTTTCCTTAGGTGCCAGGCCCATACCGTGGAGTAGAGTAGTTATGGGCAGCCCCACCCGCCGGTCCCATCGACGGAGCACTCACCAACGACATGGACGCCTCCGAAGTTCCTGAAGTCGCCACGCCCGACGCTGACGAAAGTGTCATAGTCTGATCTATTTCCTCACGCCCACGCCACCCAGCTTGGTGCCCTGGCGGCATCATCGCGGTCGTCCGATCAAACAACTCAAGGGTTACGGTCGCTAAAAATGCCGGAATCGACCGGCGTTCCACAACCCAAAACTGGATGAGCGAGTCCAGGCTGCGCACGAAAGCGGCGTTCCCGCCGCCGGCTAGTTCGAGCGTCCCGGCGTCGTGCTGGTCCGATGTAAATATGAAGGAGTGGTCTTCGGCTTCGCCGTACATGGAGACCAGGCGCACCCGTCCGTTCTCCAGGAAGTCGACCCGGTAGCCTAGGAGACTGAAGACGGCTTCGCGCATTTCTTGGGCCTTAGCCCGCCAGACCTGTATTGTGAGGGGTGATGTCGACAGATGTGGGGATACACAGGGGGTGGTGTATATGTATGGGCGTGTTAGTGATTTGGGCAGGGAACTCCGGTAGGCCATGGGCTAGCGGTAACCCAGGAGACTAGTAGCCGAGCCAGTCCGGGCTATTTGCCACTCACCTCCTTCAGGCGCGTCATACGCTTCTCCTTCTCGGCCACTTCTTTCGTCATCTCAGCGTTACTAGCCATCAGGTTTGCTACGGTCTGTTGGGGCACGAGCGGACCCTGAAGGTCATCTGAACCTTCCCTTGCATCAACTGCATGGGGCGCCGCTTTAGTTGTCGCGTCACTTCCCGCCGCCATGAGCTGCTGTAGGAGAGCAGCGTTCTCCTGGCGTAGGGACTGCAGGGTGGACTCTCGGATTGCGTAGGCGTGGGTGGTAGGGTTGTCGGCCAGCTGGAGCACGCGGGTGGTTCGCGGGTTATAGTCACCCTGGCCCACTTTATGCTCGAGGAGAGCCAACTCGCGGTCCTGAGTTTCAAGGCGTTTCTCAAGGCGGGACAGTTCGCGACGTAGGGCCTCGGCCTCCCCAGCGTCATCGCGGTGGTTATCACCAGGGTGAGCCGGGGCTACGCTGGCGGATCGTTGCTGGGTGGCAAGCTGCTCAGTGAGACGTTGGATTTGGTCGCGGTACTCGGCCGTCAGCTCTTCCAGCCCCTGGATCCGCTGGGTTTTGGCCGCGTCGTGGTGGGCCGCGCCCCCTTCCTCCCCGCCGTGAGAAAGGTTAGTGGTCATGTCTTCCATATCGTAGCTCTTGAGCTGCTCGCGGAGGAAGTCCACTTCGCGCTGGGCCAAGGCGCGCAGCTTCTCGAGGCGCTGGAGCGTCCGCTTATCCTTGCTGCGCTGCTGTTCTAGGGCGGTAACGCGCGTCTGGGCTTCCCCGAGCTGCCGCTGCTGCTCCTCATTTTCGACCCGTGCACCGGCCATCTGGGCCCGGAGCTGGCCCAGTTGATCACGGAGGCCGGCAATCTCCCGTCGCTGCTGGGCAATGGTCCGGCTAAGGGCGAGAGGAGACACATCCTCGCTCCTGGGCGTGGGATCCTGCTGGTCGTTCGTCACGGCCGGGGCCGCGGCATCAGGACCGGTGCCGGCCAGGGCCGCGCGGGCTGTACTCTCCCAGTGATCGCGCTGGTGGCGCAAGTCCTCGGCTTCCATCTCGAGGTCAGTGACCCGCTCCCGCAGGGGACGTAGCAGCTCAAGTTCGTGCTCAAGGCGGCCTTGCTGCTCGCGGGCCAGCTCAAAGTTTTCGTGTTTGACTTCCCAGTCCTCCACTTCCTTCTGCAGGTTGCGGATCTTAGTCTCTAGTTGCTTGATGTAGACCACCTGGTGGCGGAGGTCACCCCTTACCGAGTCCATGAGCGGATCACTGCGCTGGCGGGCCCGCAGATCGGCCAGTTCCCGCTCGGCCGTAACCAGGTCGCGCTGGGTGGTCTCGAGGGATCGCGCCAGTGTTTCCGTGTGTTGAGTCTTGTTCGTCAGCTGGTCGCGGAGCTGACGCGCTGTGTCGGCCTCGTGCCTTACCCGACCGTTGAGCAGCTGGACCTCCTCGCGCAAGTGCTGGACCGTTTCATTCTCGCCGCCGCCACTCCCTACCACGGTTAGACTGTCGTCATCCTCTGAGAGCAACAGCCGATCAATCCGTTCCTGGTGCTGAACCCGGAGCTGGCGGAGCTTGAGCTCGTAGCCTTCCTTGCACCGCTGCAACTCCTCCTCCAGGCGGAAACTCTGCGCAGTGGCCTCCTTCTCCTTTTCAAACAGGAACCGACGGTCCTTCTCGAGCTTCTCGATCCGGGCGCTCTGCTCTTTGATGGTCCGCTCAAACTCACGGAGTTGCGGTTCCTGGTTCAGCCGTTCCTGTTCTAGTTCCGACCGGGCCCGCGCGGCCTCGTACCGTAGTCGCTTACACGCTCGCCGCGTGCTATCGTAGTCAGTCTCTGGGCGGGACGAAATGAGAGGGTGGCAAGGGTGGACGGGTGAAGGGTAGCATGATTAGCGATGAACGCCCAGCGACGCGTGGCCGATTTGAAGTACGTTGTAGAACCGGCACACGCTGAGCGAATCGACGGGCACCGCAGGGCCTACCTTCGTCCTGAGGTAGCCCGTTCATAGCGAAGTGATGAGGGGTTATTCGTGCAGGGCCGGATGCCCTAAAGGTCGGGAAGGTCGTAAGTAATAGAGTGGGCTAGTCAATCAGCGAAGGCAAGCGGAGCTTATGTGTAGCAGGAAGGGATGAGGACCAAGAACAATCAAGGCGGCCTAGGGCGCTGGCATGTCCGAAGGGTGGCCGCATTCCATAAGCTGGCTTTGCGACCAGCCGCGGGAGCAAATACGAGAATCCATGCGCTCTTCTCCACAGCACCATGGTGGCTTTTTTTTCCACTGGCACGCGGGGCATGTCGCGATGCTGTTAGTCTTTCAGTCCATGCAGAGGAGTGAAGTCCCCAGAAAAAATGCACCTTCGGGATCAAGAGCGGTTATGGCTTATCTCGCCGGCCTTGGGGCAGCCCACCCCGCTTCAAAGCCAATCTAGAAACCTATCTCACCCCGTTGATAGACGCCATTACATCCTAGACTTATTTTGCACAATAACTACGTTGAGCAAGAAAGATGGCCTGTACATTTAATGTTCAGAGGATATGCACGTTGGGCCAATTGATACAAGACGTAGCTGAAGAGACGCCGAATAAAAACAGTATATATAAAAAAACACTAAACCAGACAAGTTTACGTTGACGAAAAAAAAAAGAAAACAATACAACTCAACACTAGTAGAGGCCGGTCGGAACCTTCTTCGGAAGCCCTCATCACACAGCAAGATCGCAGCTAAAGCTTAGGGATCCGCAGGGTCTGGCTGATCATGGTGGTGCCGCTGAACACATAAAGAAGGACGAGTGGGTGGTAGGTGAACCCACCGCCGACGTGGTACTCTCCGAAGGCCACGCTGGGGCCGAGCCGGCCGATGTAGACGAGGTAGGCGAACAGGCCGACAATGGCAATGGAGGTCGGGATAGGAGTACCTTCAAAGTAATGAATCTTTCCGGTACTGTCCTTCGGCAGCGACGCCACGGTGGCATTGTAGCGGGCGAGACGGGATATTCCACAGGCCACAAAGTACACCATGGCGACAATGTCCAGGTTGGTCTGGAGGCCCAGAGCGAACCCGACAGCGGCGGGAGCCACGCCAAACGACACTAGGTCGGCCAGTGAGTCGAGCTCCTGGCCCAGCAACGAACTCTTCTGGCGCCAGCGGGCCACACGGCCGTCCAGAACGTCCAAGAAGGCACCCACCGGGATCAGTATGAGGGCTACCCAGAGGTACCAGTCGTTAAGGTCGGTCACCAGGTATTTCATGCTGCACAGAATGGAGGTCATGCCACACACCCCGTTGCCTAGTGTGAGGAAGTCGGCCAGGTGGAAGGACCGCACCAACGAGAAATGGGCCGGTCGGTCGGAGAGCGAGGCTGCGACAGTGGGCGCCACGTCGGGTTCCGAGGAGGAGTTGACTTCGCGACGACGGTTCCGCGGGGCGGTTGCGCCGTTACGCACGACGGGTGGAGACTTGAGGGCCATTGGCGGAAGGGGGCGAATGAGAGTGGTGGTTGGCGGGCAATAAGGGGGTTTGTGATGGAAGGGTAGGTGACAAGGCTAAAGGGTGCAATGCGGGTCAAGTGGCGACTGGTGAGAGAGAAAGTAAGAGGACCCCTAATGGTGGGTAGCTAAGGTCGAGGAAGGGAGGGGCCAGCGTGAACCAGGGTCGAGCGAGCGGGCCGTGGGGGCAATTAAGTGAGTGACGACAGAGGGCCTAGCTGGTAAGCGTCTGCGGCAGGCCAAGGTGACGTAGCCGTCCACCCCATAGGTCCCAGGAAACCGGGGTAAGAATGGGGGAGGGGCCGAGTAAATACGTCCTAATGGCCCGGCGGACAGTGGTGGCGGGGAAACCCATAGACGGAGAGGGCTTGGCAGACTGATTAAGGCCCCCAGGAGGCTAGATGTGATGAGGTGGTGCCGTCGGTGAGAGAGGGCGCTGCCAGGACCCTGGCTTGGCGCGGTAACTAGCAAACATGCCGATAGGGGAAGGACGTTTGCGCTTCTGGGCAACTGTGCTGCGGCGCAGGTGGCCGTATCGGTTCCTGTGGGTCACTGCGCACAGTTACCAAGCTACCCAACTGCCGCGAGTCAACCATGTCCGCCTTGCGGTCAGCCCCCATTTTCGTAGGGCAGTGACCTTATCGAAGGTACAGCGGCCCAGCTCCATACCTGCCGCAGGACGATCATCATCTGGAAGGCAGGGGTCTGCCTGCTGGCTGGCGAGCGATCTAAACGGCCCTTCATAGCCTTTGGCAGCCTCTGGTATACCGCAACCAACGCTTTGGTAAGCCATGGCGGGACCCTTGAGCCTACGACCTTAGGATATGCCCTAGTGAGTGGCCAGCCTTGTCCTGGACTGGGGCTATAAAAGCCTCCTCGGCGTCCTTGACTGCGTTGTTGGCCCGTAGTTCTTTTACACCTCTCCCCACTGCGTCCAGGGGACTACTCGCCGATCCACATTGCAGCCTCGCTTGCCAATATCCCTAGGCATTCTCCTATTTACGCGGACACGTGCTTTGGTTGCGACAGCTGACCCCTGGCGCCCTTTGTGTGTCTCCGCGCCGATCCCCACTGCGCACAGCTCACGCCCAAAGTCAGGTGGCTATTTCTGGGTGCCCCCCCCCCACCCCACTGGCCTCATTCACACGTTAGAGCTCCTGGGCCACCCCTCAGCACCACCTCCCGCTACATCGCAGCAGTCCACTACCCTGTTCGCCTGAGGTGTAGTCACAGCCCTCCATCCCTATCTGCTGGTCGATACCCCGCTTGCTTCTTGTTTAACTCCGCACCCCACAAACCTTATATCGTGTATTAATTGTGGCACCTCCCTACTTGCTGCCGTATCACCCTTCCCGGACTTTCCTACTGGCAGCAGCTCTCTCCTCAGCCGCCACCCCCATTCGCCCCGCCGTTCCGACCACATCTCCACTCTCCGCTCTCCCTCTTCGGCCATGAACTACCAAATGTTCCTCGCCGTAGTGGCCCTGCTCTGTCTGCAGGTGGTCCGACACGTCGTCCACGCCGACCCGCTGGCGGTGCGCATGGTGGACGACTTGGTCACCTTCAAGTAAGTGCATCCTAGCAGTTCCGCGCTCTGCCTACGCGTTCGACCCGCCGAGGGCTGCACCAGTATCCGAAGTAACCCGACGATGAAAGTCACGGGGGCCGGTTGGCTCTATCTCCCCTCACCACCTGACCACCGACTCTATCTCCGCCATGTCCCCCATAACTACCCTACGGCCACTTCCCTTTTTAGACAAGGCTTCTTTGACGACGACGACAACGACCCGTTTTTCAGTCTGGTGGCGGCCCCCGAGGAGGAACATTGGTTCCAGCAGCGCATCGACCACCTGGGTTTCTACCGCAAGACTTTCCGTCAGCTGTACTACGTTAACGATACCTACTATCGCCCGGGCGGCCCCGTGTACTGTAAGTGGCCTTTCTGACTGATCAACTGTCCGGATACAACAGCCGCGCAACGTTGGCCTAGGGACCGGCTAGTACTGTTACTGGCACTAATGTGCATTCTAATGATCACTCCCTTTTTACCCGCCTCGCCTAGTGTACTGCCCGGGCGAGTCCGCCAATAAGATCTCTACAGTTAAGAGCGGATTCCTGCTCAACCTGGCCGAGGCGACCAACGGGTTGGTGGTATCCTTGGAGCACCGCTATTACGGACGCTCCAACCCGGTGCCCGACCTCAGCCCGCGCAACATGCGGTACCTGAGCGTGGCCCAAGCCCTAGCTGACATGGCCCATTTCATTGAGACCGCTGAACTGCCACAGATCGAAAAGAACCGCGCGGACGTGCGCTGGATAGTTGTGGGCGGCTCCTACGCCGCCAATCTGGCCGTATGGATGCGGCTCAAGTACCCGGACCTGGTCTACGCTGCCTACTCGTCGTCTGGCCCCGTGCGGGCCAAGTATGACTTCTACGAATACGACCTCATGGTGGGCCGTCGCCTCCCCTGCGCGGACGCCGTGGCCGAGGCCGTGCGCCAGATCGATGAGGTGCTATACAGTGGTGACGAGTCGGCCATTCGTGACCTAAAGACTGCCTTCGGCCTCGAGGCCCTCGAACGACCCGCCGATTTCGCCGGGGCCCTTGTGGACCAGATGACTAGCCTGGTGCAGTACTACGCCCCACCGGTCGCCAACAAGACAGACGCCGTGGCCGACTACTGCGCAGCCTTCAATCTCAACGATAACATGGGAGCCGGCAGTATTGGTCTAGTCGAGAGCTTTGCCGCACTGACCAAGCGCTACCTGGCCGAGAAGAAAGTCAAGGTGTTGGAGACGTACGACACCTACCGTAATGCCAACAACTACACCCTGGACCAGAGCGGCCGCGCGTGGTTCTATCAGACCTGTACCGAGTTTGCCTATTGGCAGACCGCCCCACCCACCTCGGCCATGCGCAGCCTCCGGTCCCGCCTGGTTGATATCGACTACAACGAAGCGCCCTGTCGCGCCTACTTTGGTGCCCAAGTTTCGCTCCCCGTTGACGTGTCCCGTATCAACCGCCAATATCACGGTGACCAAATTGAAGTCACCCGCGTGTACTACGTCAACGGCGAGTTTGATCCCTGGCGGTACCTGTCCGTCTCCGCCCCCACCGCTCCACCACGCGCCCCCACCACGCCAGATGTCCACGTACGCGTCATCCCTGGCGGGTCCCATTGTTATGATTTGCGTCGTCCCACCGATACCGACTGGGACGAGCTCAAAGAGATTCGTGCGGATATCATTCGTACGTTCCGCGAGTGGCTTAGCCAGAAGAACACAGCCCTTCCTGAGCAAGACGATTGGGAGTCAACTTTCTAGTTGAAACTCAATTGCTGTGGCCCGGCCCTTATTTCTAAGGCGCATCCGCACATGTCCAAGCGGCTCTCTTAATGCTGAAGGTAGTCCTTCAGATCTATATATAAATTACAATCCTCCCTTTGAAACCAAGACTCACGTTTAGTATAATCGAATTGCGGCTAGGAATTCCCTGTCAAACACAGTACAGTCAGTCCAAGCAGGTTAGACACAAAATTGTCGGCGGTTAGCGTATTAACAGATCCCAGAATACTATCACGTGATTTAACCTGCACGCGGTATGTAGCCCAATTTCGCTTGGGTCTGCTGTACTTTTTTTTTTACCGGCCCAAACATACTTCGAGAGCGCGGTCTTGGACGGCCCCGGCGAAACCATCAGGCCAGTCCGAGCGAGGCAGTACAGCTTAGAAGCCTACCCGATTCGCCAATTCGCACCGACCCTCATTCCATTTCCCGGGTCATTTTGTCGACCGGCCAACTTATCAACTCTCGACTCGACCATAACCGTCTTTCCCTCTGCAGTCATTGCCCGCCATGTTGAAACGGGTGAGCGATAGCTACAATTCATACTACGGCACGTCAGCCAAGAAAACCCGCAAGTCTGTAGACAGCGACAGCGACAGCGAAACCGAAACCCGAAAGAATCCTAACCGCCCACTCTCCAGCAGCGACGACGACGATAGCGTTCACAGCAGCGATAGGTCCGAATCCGACCGTGACGAGGCGGTTGAGGACGAGGAGGACCAGGGCGACAGTAGCAACGGCGAGGACTCCAGTGACGATGAGGACGACACTACTGCGCAGGAAATTTTCCAGTTCCTGAAGGCCAAGGTGGCCGCCCAGGGAGGCGACTCGGCGGACGAGGATGAAGACGAAGACTCCTCGGACGAAAACGGCGATTCAGACGAAGAAGATGAGGAGGAAAACGACGATTCAGACGAAGTGGACGAAGACGAAGGCGCCTCGGACGAAAACGACGATTCAGACGAAGGGGTATCTGACATGGCATCTGAGGACCAAGATGGCGACTCGGAAGAGGATAGCGACAACTTCCAACTCACATACCAATGCGGACTCTGTCCGGATATCATACTCCTAACTGAGAAAATCGCCGAATCCCACGTGCGGGGAAAGAAACACCGCAAACGTGTCCACGAGCACGAACGGGCCAACAATCTTGAACTGACCGATTTTGACGCCATCGATGCCGAGCTCGCCGAGGACGAGAAAGCCTCCCTCGCCAGTAATGGTGAAGAGCCAAATACTATCGATACTATGAGCTCAGGACAGATCATGGAGGGTGTCAGGAAGTACGTTGAGAGCTTGCAGGGTGGTAGGGGTGGTGCGGGCCGCGGACGTGGACGAGGGGATGGTCGTGGGCGCGGACGTGGATCTGGCAGGGGTCGCGGTGGGAGCCGTGGGCGCGGGTTTGGAGGGAGTCGCGGCAGGAGCCATGGTTGGGGCGGCCCACGTGGTGGATCTGGTGGCCGGGGAGGCCGAGGTGGTTTCCGCGGTCGTGGACGCGGTAACTAGTTAGGCCATCTCTCTTTCCCTAGTGCCCAGTCTTAATCCTCATCCATGCTTTTAGACCACCATTCTCCTTTCCAGGACAAGCTGTGATATGCACCTTTAATTTTTCGCCTGTACTGCTTGGGTAACCCTGGTTGTCTTTTGTAATGCATCATAAATACCTTGAGATCTAATGACTTAAATATCTACGCTCTAGTAAAATACGAAATAGGATAGAGTGGCAGTCTGGTGCTGAGAGTAGCTGAGAAAAGGGAGGCCATGGCCATTAGCTCTTGGTGGCAGCAGCGCTGACTTCATCAGGAAAGTACAGCCTTACCAGGTCCTTCTTATTGACCTTCCCCATTGCATTGCGGGGTATATCCTCCGTACTCAGCTTCCATGTGCGCGGGATCTTGTACCTTGCCATCCGCGGCCTACAGAATTCTACGAGGGCCCCCGGGCTCAGAATGGTACCCGCCATTAATACACTGTCTGTCTCCGGCGGGACTACCTGTACAATGGCCGCTACAGTCTGACCCAATGTCTCGTCAGGCACGCCCACAACGGCCACGTCGGCAACTTGCGGATGTGCGAGCAACTGGCGTTCGATTTCCAGGGCGCTCAGTTTGTATCCACCGCTCTTGAGTATATCCTGGCTGTTGCGACCGAGGATTCGCCAGTACCCTGGAGGTAGTGAAGCATTAGTGGCTGGGGAGCCGGATTTCGAGTCGTGGCCGACCGACGCTGTATCGCCCGTCTTGAACCAACGCGTTCCGTCGTCGCTCAGCAGGAAGGCGGCCCGGGTTGCATCCGGCCGATTCCAGTATTCCTGAAAAACGGCATCGCCTGCCACTAAAAGTTCACCCGAGACATCCGGCTGGTCGGTAATGTCGCGGCCGCCGCTGTCGACGAGGCGGACTTTCACCCCCGAGAGTGGGAACCCGACATTCCCCTAAGTGGGGTGGTTGACAGTGGAGAAGGAATTAAAGGGGCTCGTAACGATTAGTGTGCCAATAGGGAAATAATACTAGTAAAAATAGCAGAATACTAGGGGAAAAAAACAGGACTTGCGCAAGGCAACCCGATTTTGAAGTAGCCCATTATTGTTTAGACTCACCTCCACTCGTTGGCCAGGAGCGTCCGCCGGATTGCTCAAGGCCATTCCTATCTCCGTCATGCCATACCGCTCAAGTAGCGTATGCCCGGAGACCTCGCGCCAGCGGCGGAACAATGGCTGCGGCAGGGCACTTGATCCGGACACCATCAAACGGAACTGACCGCAGGCCGCTCGGGCCTGATCCTGGGCCGGTCCGCCCATGCCGTCGTAGGCCTGCAGAAGTTTACTATACATAGCCGGAACTGCCATGAACAGGCTGATCGGCGGGGAATCGGGGTCGGTCCAGCGCTGCCAGGCCTGGTCGGCGCGAAACTTGGGCGCCATTTCGACGGTGGCCCCCGACGCGAGACCGCAATTG
Organism: Tieghemiomyces parasiticus; assembly: GCA_027575765.1. Taxonomy (NCBI): domain Eukaryota; kingdom Fungi; phylum Kickxellomycota; class Dimargaritomycetes; order Dimargaritales; family Dimargaritaceae; genus Tieghemiomyces; species Tieghemiomyces parasiticus. The sequence continues at coordinate 19,296 of JANBPT010000757.1, forward strand.
AGGGCCTGATGGTAGTAAGGGATTGGAGTAGCGATCAAAATTCAAACTTGATAAGAACGACAGGTCGGATGACGCCGGTGCAGGACGACGTAACTGGGAATCTAGCAGCCTTCTCACTTACATTGATGATGCCCTGTACAACATGGAATAATTCAGTGGTTTCGAGTATAGTTAGTATATCCTATACCGATAGCTTTATTAACAGTGGGCCCAGTCCATTTAGGGCACCAATGTAACTTACATGGATATGGTGGAGTGGTAGCGCGTGGTAGATGCGGTCGTTGGGTGACCAGCCCCACGCGTTGACCAGAGCACCGATCTGAGCGGCAATGTTACGGTGAGTAGTGACGACACCTTTAGGGCGACCTATTTAGCGGCACGTGTACAGAGCAACAGTCGTCATGCGGTGCCACCGATTAGCCATAGATAATACATTTATTCAGACGATCCTAGTCTGAAAGCATATGATATAAGCGTCCTCATTAAAAAAAGGGAAGTCAACCCAAAGTGATAGGGAAGCAGGGGAGATGCGCACCTAATTCATACTTACCTGTGGTACCGCTTGTGTAGATAATCATGGCCCGCGCGTCCAAGCTGCTGTCCCAGACCTATAGAAAGGGCATATTAAGGACCTTAGAAGATTAAGCTCGATACATTACCCAAGTTCGCTCCCGTACATCCCATCAGGCCAACCCAATTAGCCCTGACTACAGAACGCACTCTGATAGAGACCACCTACCGGAAGTGGCGCCAATGGCGTTGACGTGCGGCTCATCAGTTCCCGGCTATTTAGAGCCACGCATCTATCGCGGACGCTGGAAGGGAGCTTCGAAGTGATACCCTCAAACTGTGGGTGATAGACCAGGATGGAGGCCTGGGAATCCTCAAGAAAATAGGCCAGCTCGGCGGGGGGATGGTGGCTGCCGGTAAGGTCAGATATACCACGTGATTTTCGGATCCAATTCAGCAAGGTTCGTATCGTAGTGTGTGCGCGGTTCGTCATTGGTTTAGTTACACCCCCTACCAAGACTACTTTGATGAGCAACCCGGACAGTGGGCACCCACACCCTTCTGAGGACGCCAGTGATTCCACGACCTACCTACTCAGGGGCACAGCGATACCCCCGGCCGCCCAAACTGACCATTGCACCACGACGTAGTCGTAACCGTTAGGGCAGAGGAAGGCTACACGCTCACCGTTAAGTTTGTGCCGGGGCGCGCTGGATTGGTATGATCAAACGGTAGAGATGACATGGTTAAAAGAATACAGGAGCGAGATCTGGCAGTACGGCGTGGTTTATCTACGGACCAGACCAATAAGTACTGCACAGGGTGCATATTAACACCGACCAAAGGGCAGGCCCTTATAAGTTCCTACCTGTTTTTAAGAACCTGGCTGCCACGGGTTACGTCGCGAATGAGATCACTATAGGTGTGTTGGCCCTGACAGTCCACGATGGCCAAACGTCGTGGGTCCTGGCTGAACTCCAGGGCCTTGGTGAAGAGAGGCAGGGACCCAGTATGCAGTCCACGGGCAGCCAAGCCCCTAATATGGAAGGAAGGAGAGGGAAGGTGTAGATAAGTGCCGTACTGGCGGCAGGTCTGGGCGAAGCCTAGGCCCAGCAGCCCCGAGTGGAGTATACGAAGAGGTCGAATGGTGAACATGGTTGTAGTACCAATCGGCAGTGCCACAGCAGAAGGCATGTAGCGAATGGGGAAAGTAGGTGGCGAAAGAAACTGGGAATGCGAGTGGAGCGATTTGGGCAGGATAGAGCTGAGCCCTTAATCCGCATGACTGAATGAGGCGATTAAAACTCCTTGTGGCGGCCCTCTAGTGCGCTCTACAGGAGAGGCGATTCCAGGTATCAAATATAAGCGCACCATAAAGCCTGCGTTTTCTCACATCTAAAAATGTGTATCTAATATAATTATTGTCACTCTGAACCACTTGGCAAGTTCTTTCTAGCCAGCCGTTAAAATAGGATCAAGTTACTGGGCTAAGGCCTGGCAAGTTCCAATTGTTAGACGTCCACAACCGTCTCCAGTGTGGTTTTTTTATGCTGTGCAGCCGTTGTGTGACATTCCTGAATAGCCAGAAGTCGCAGGGGGTTAGACCAGGACTGTCGGGACAGACAGGAAGGAGCCTGGTTATAGAGACGTAAGTGCAGGTATGCGTCACTGGAGTACAATGTGGTGGTGCATTAAAGTGGTAGAAGCGCGGGGAGGGGGTGAGGGGCCAAACTTCTGCATGCTTCTACTTAGGCCTGGAGCGTGGGCTTCAGCCTGTACTCCTTGCAGTGGTTGGCGGAGACCTTGGCACAAGGGGCTTGACGCTCAGGTGTAATAGGCCACACGTGGTGAAAGAATTGGCCAGCATCACCTTATTTATGGCGGAGACCCCAGTGCTTTGGGCAGGGACAAGGCTGCCTTTAGGGTACCACCTCTGGCAACTAGAGCCACAGGGGGACCATAAAGGTATGCTCATGTCTCATCACCTGTAATGACGGAATCCAGCAGGTAGTCACTGACCCCGTCAAACTCCTCCAGGAACTTGGTGGCAAAACGTACCCGCTGGTGACGCCAGTCATTGATGAGATTGTAGGGATTCAGCAGTGGAGGTAGCTACACAGCCCTAGGCCCCTGCTTAAGATATTGCACATGGTGCATGGGGAAGTTTGGCACGCTTAGGCTGGTTTTTAAGCAGTCAGTTGAATGTCCTCCTTTGATAGTCCCAGGGCATTGACCTCCCAAAGCTTGTCAATGCTGCTGCTGAGCGGCCAGACTGGGGCCCATCTTCAAGGGAGATGTGGCTTGTATATAAGTGAAGTAGCCACTTGACACTGGTGAACCAAGGGGTAACTGAGCAAAGTATGGCAATTGTTACAGGTAAAAGGTAACCTTCCAGTAAGCCCTTGGAAAAAATAAGAATGCATCAGGCCTCATACAATATAGTTGGTAAATCTGGGTAGGGAGGAGGATTGAGCTTCATAAGTCAATGCAAGGAAGAGGTAAAAATGCAAGCTGACCTGCAAGGCATTGTCCAACAGTCAAATGCTTTATACCACATAATTCCTCACCTAAGGCACTCCTTGGTTCTATCCTCAATATGAATGTCCCAAACTTCAAGTTTGCAAACCAAAACTTTTTGGTGCTTACTATATAGGGCATGTCTATAGAAATTATGCAGGTACTTTAGATCCTTATTCCTCACAGGGTTCTTCAACTTTTAGAGGCCTCTCCCAAACCCCTCCAACAAAGTCTTCCATTATGTCCTACTGAATGGTATGGAGCTTACTGCTTATAAGCTTCAAAGAGGCAATGTCAGTAGTAGGGGAACCACAAAAGATAGAGGCATAGGTGTGCTGAGGAGGGCATTTAAAAGTCAGTCTACCTCACAGTAGGTTGTAACTCTTGTGAGCAGTCAAGGTGTCAATGATAATGGAGGTCAGTGGATTATTTACAAAAGAAATGGACCAATCAGAGTGCAATATTTAGTTTATATGCTACAGTAAGTAATTTTCCGCTAAAAGTTAGTCAGTTGCGGCCATATGACGTTGTAAGCACCGCATCCCGTTAGATCTGCGAAGTTAAGCATCGTTCAGCTGATTTAGTACTAAGGTGGGTGACCACTTGGGAATAGTCGGTGCCGCAGCTTTTTAATCTTTTTTCTCACCAACTGATGAGTGCGGCTAGTGCAGATCTACATACCGTGGAGTGGGTTGTGTGGTAGGCGCAAGCATGATTGCAAAGCCGAACCAGTTAATGTGTAGCAGTTTTGCTCTTTACTAGTACTACCTTGATGCCCTTATACAGGGCAAAAGACCTGCAACTTGACCTTGTTGGTATAGTGCTGGTGTGGAGAGAATGAGAATCATTGGTAAGCTTGGAGAGGTGCTGCCCAAGGGGAGGGATGGCCTAGGTGGCTGTGCTAAGATGAAGAAGTTGGGTTGTGGAACTGGCTGTTGTTCTAACTGAGTGCATGACGGGCAGTGTGAAGGTATGCTGAGGCCATTTTTTTGATGACTGCAAAGTTCTTGCTAATACCAAGCTTTCTGGCTAAGCTGGTAGCATTTTTTTGGGCAATCCCTTAGTTGAGGGCAATAGCCAGTGGGCATTGGAGGTCATGGTAAGTTGAGTCATCAGCTGATGGGGAAGCTTCTGCTGATGTAGAATCAAAACACTGTCTTTCCCATGACTTCAGGCCTTTACCCTGGTCCTAGTAGGTGACCTGGTTGCATCATGATAACCTCTCTAGTACCCTACTAACTTGGGAACCTTCAGGAGCCTAAATAACTATCTGGGAACTACAATGCTATGGCCTGTCATTAACTGCCACAGGTAATTATGCCAGGCCCACCCACTGCACATGACAATGGGTGCAAATCACATCAAATTAGCACCTCAAGTGAGCTTTAGCAGTTAGCCTTTTCCCTGAATTATTGGTAGTTTAATTGTTACATTGCATTTCTCCTGACACCAATATCACATCAGGAATTTTTTGATAATAATGGAACCAGTTTGGGCACACCAAGTAAGGCAGTTTTTTCCCAACCATTCACCATACTATTCTGACCTTTTGAATTTCTAATATCCATAAGCTTTTGCATCATTAGTTGGGACTAGTACTACCATGCACAATGACTAAATGTGGTGAG
>JANBPT010000758.1:0-23950 GCA_027575765.1 Tieghemiomyces parasiticus
GTCTATGAATATCGACCTCGCCGGAATCTGCCGCTATCCACACTTACCTCCTTGCCAACCCAGGTGTCCGCATCGCCTAAGCAACAGTACAGGTAGGCCAAGTCGGCCGTCTCAACTAGTCGATCGTCGGTCAGCGTCAGTCGGCCGATACCCGCGAGGGTCAAGTTCTTACAGAGTTCGAGGGCGATGGGTGACCGAAGATTTATCACCCGCACGTGGGCATTGCGTAGTCTGGTGGGTAGTAGACAGGATATTCATGGTAAGTGAAAGATAAGGGCGAGGTGGCCCCCGTGTGAATACTAAGGCCTGGCAGGTGATGCCCTCCCGTCAGTCCAGGAGGGAATGCCACCGGAAGAGGGCCGCCGCTGCTTACCTCTGCTGCGCCTCGAGGCCCCAGAGCCGAATCTGGCGATCGTAGAGAGCCGCTTCATCAGCGGTGATGGTCGGTTGAATAGGGGCAGAGGTGATCATGCTGAGGGTCGGGCAAGCTCACAGTGGATGCGGCTATTATGATATGGGATATAATATCGGCGATGGTAACGGAATTGAGTGGAAGACGGCGACAGCAGATCGACCATTTCTATCGCCGGAATGTGTACATGCCTCACTCCCTCTCTTCAATGGGTGGGCGTGACGTTCGACACCGGACGTCCACTAGACAGCCTCACAAGGCACACGGGGGTAGTGACTGCTATTGATCCAGCTGGCCTTGTCAACATTGGCTCCGCTTGATAGATCAAGTGGCCTGACTGTCCAACTTTATTTTCTAGCGGCTATACTCTGCGCCTGTGCCGTGTTTCGATCAGCGACATGGGCACGCAGGCAGTATTGCCCGGTCGGCTGCGCGACGCTAGGTCGGTTATTAGAGATTGCTACCCTGCCGCGCATATCTACCATCATCGCAGTCAGGCTTTGTCTGGGCTCATCGAACTGTGTAGGAAGGACGTTACAGTTCCTGCGCACTTTACGTAGTGCCGACTATAGTTAGTGCCTTTAGTCAACGATTGCATCGACGCCTATGGTATCTACGTACCAGACACTGGCATCTGAACAATGAGATATCTAAATATCTTTACACCTTTCGCCGTTTCAATCTCAGGATATGGATATCGTCCGGTGTGGGCTGGCTAGGAAAAAAAAAGTGAGTATCATTAAGCTTCCAGGGTTTAAGTTTTAGAGTCCTTCATCGCGATCCTCCCCTCTCCGAATAGATAAGGATAATCTACGATCCGTCTCACTCGATATATAGCCCCAGACGGCATACAATCTCGAGCTGATGCACCAGGGTTGACGAGCACGCTGAACCGACCATGGCTACCAAGCCGTATATGGGAGGGATCATTGGTCTCGGCAGACAGGCGGTTACACGGACTTGGACGATTCACGCCATCGCCTTGGTGAAGAGCTGGAAGTAGCTTACCTCCCCATCCTAAGCGACCCCAAACAGTATCGCACCAGTGTTACCCGCTTGTATAGGCTAGGTTCGGATGAATGGCAAGACGTCCCTGCTATAATTCCTTAAGTTCCCTTATCGCACGCACACACCTATGCAGTCGAGATGTTGCTTAACAGACCTTTATAATCAGTCTGACCTGAGTCATCACTATACGGTTTTTCTCTTTGTCACGATTTTGAGCCCTAGGCCGACACCCGGGGGGCGCAGAGATCTGCAGCCAGCTTGTGCCACCACGAATCCGCCGCCTAGTGAGCGTGGATAATGGTGCGTTTCTACGGCCAAAGGAGAGTGGGCTACGCATACGGGTGGCTGATAAAAGTGCGACGCCAAGTACCCTGCAACCAACGCCCCTCCTCGTCACCACCGTCGTCGATTTTTCCCGCCGGTCTGGAGCCGCATTTCTTTTCCACTCATGTAATCACCAGCCCTGCTTTATCCTGACGCTCCACATGCTATCAGGTTTAGCACTGGTCCTTCCCCTCCGCCTCCCTATCTTCTTCCCCCCCGGTATACCTGGTCGGTGCTCTCGCCGGCCCCCTTTGGCTATGGGAATTGGAAGCCACGCCGTGGTTAGCTTATTTTCTATATATCCTTGCCGTCGGCCTTCCGCCCAACTTCACCCTGACTGCATCCTTCACACGCAAGCTTGTCAACTCGTAATTTCATCACTTTGGTGAATCTCCATGTACTTAAACATTATTGCCCCTGTTTAGACCTTACACTGGACTGATTAGACAATTCTATTACCCTATTCTAGTTTCGATTGTTTACTATTGCCCCCTCCCTCGGATTTAGCGATCGTCTTACTGTGCGTCACTTGCTCAGTTCTACGCTCCTCCCTGATTTATATGCACGCCTTCGCGCCCTCCGTGACGCATCCGGGGTACTTCCAAGGCGGGGTGCCTTCCCGCCGGCGGCGGCCGGCCGTTTCCCTAATGCCCCTTTTCCTTCCACTCTTTGTTATCCTCATTCGCTGCACTTCTGCCGTCCAAACCGATGGCCCGGACGCCTTTCACCTTCGTACACCACCCTCCCGCGGATTCAGCCCCAATCCGATGGTTGACGTGCCGCAACCTTGTGGACCGTACGAGCCCTCGTCCGACCTAAGTGACCTGCACCAGCGGGCACAGGTCACTTTGATGGTCAAGGAGAAACAGCGCGGCCTGGTGACCTTGTCCTACCGGCCTCGAAGTTCGCCCCCGCGGTGGATCCCGCTCGAGGAGATGGAGGTGACCACTAGCCGCACACACCTCACCTTCCGGGTCGACCTAACTAGTATCGCCAGTCCCGGGGACCGCGGGACTTTGCAGGCTATCTTTCACCCGCGCGCCATCAACACTACATTCTGGACGCGATACCTGGACAAGTTCGATAAGTATAACGACGGGAGCAGTGAGGAGAATCTGATCGATATCGCTCTAGCCTCAGCCCTTCGCAGGGGTGAACGCCCCAATGGCTATGAAAGGTACGCCATGTCCCGCCTTTATCAGTGTGCTGACGTGATCATCCGGAAGGGCGCCAGTGAGTCTGACATGTCCAGCGCTGACGCCCCAGACTTCGAATATTCAACGGCGCAGACCGCAGGCCAAGCCCTGGGGGCGGTGGCTGCGATGGCAGTGGTGCTATCAATATGACGTCCGGGATTATCTAGCCAGGAGCGGGATGTGCAAGTGCTCTCACTTAAACCGTAGAGTCACTGGTGATAAATTAGGTATTGATAAGCAGCTACTATTTATTCCCTTGGAGTTAAATGTAAAGGGACGTAGTGACCTAAAAGACGAGAATTTGAGTGAAAATGGGATCCGGGGATGCGCGGTGCTGCATGTCCGCAGGTAAAAACCCTTCCCGATGGACCAATTTAGTGCGAGGAATATAATGGTACATTTGCACAAGGATGGCGAGCGAACGTAAAAGGGTAATAAAAAAATAGAATCAAAGGGAAAAGACCTCCGCTAATTGAGAACAAAGTTGTACTGGCCCTCCGCCTCGGAGTTGTGCACGAGCCAAAGTACGATAGAACTCAAAGTGATGAGTACCGTCTGGACAATGACAGCCACGCCAGTGTAAATAAATTCGTTCGCAACGCCCGATGTGATGTACTTAATGCAGAGGCTGGCCACCGAGCCCGCCAGCCCGCCGGCGATAAGGGCTATGCCAATGAAGAGAGTGAACTTGGCGCGGCCGGCAAGCCCGCCGCTGTTACCCGAGTAGCCAAAGTGGTCGTCGCGGAGCAGGGACAGGTCGATGGAGTTGGTGATGAGCATACCGACGGTGCAGAAGATGCCCGGGAGGTAATCCTCGACGCCGACGCGGGCTGGGAAGTCGGGCTGGTGGCCAGCGAACACCAGGCCGTCCACGAAGAACCACCAACCCACGGCGAACAGGGCGCCGGCGAGGTAGGTGCCGATTTCGCGCTGGTTCTCCTTGACGACGGATGGGAGGGCCGGAAACGGCAGGCGGCAGATGAACGGGTGTTCCACGGGCATGGTGGGCGGGGTTGGGGAGAGGGCGGGGAAGTGGGATGTGCGCGAATGGAGTAGAGCACACTTCACGAGAGCCAAAATGGTTGAAAAGAAGAGAAGGAAGTAAAGGGGTTACTGGAATTGGTTAGGATGGGGAAAGCTCAGCATGAGACCGTAGGGTCCCGGCCGTGAAGGCAGGTCGTGCAGGAACTGTCTGGATGGGGGAACAGGCAGGACTGTCGGCGTTGTTCATTCCCCTCAGGCGCTTAAATAGCGTCACTAGACCCGGCATCTGGACACCTGTCGTCCGTCTCCGCCGAATGACCACTAGAGTATACCTGGCCAGCCTGACCTCCACCGTCTGGAGGTAAATAAGAACTGGCTCGGTGATGGCAGGAGAGTAATGACGGTGATGACTATGGTTTATTGGAAAGTGCAATGGTGCATATGACGGGCGAATCTTAAGGGTAGTGGCCAACTTAACTTTGGGGGTCAAGCGCGGGAGGCGAGCGCGACCGGCACCGGGAACTGCGATGATAGCGACGCGGGCTGCGACTCCGGCTTCGGTTGTACCGGGAGCGGCGATCGTCACGTTTCACCACATCAACTGGACTCTGATGGCGGTCCCTAGATTCTCCGCGGCGTCGGCGCCCATAGTAGTCACGGCGGTCCTCCGCGCTTCGGTCGTATGGCGACCGCGTACGGGAACGGGGTCGGCGGACGGGAGACCGGCTGGCCTCGCGGTCCCTCGATTCCTTGCGGTGTCTGTGCCCATAATGGTCACGGCGGTCCTCCGCGCTTCGGTCGTATGGCGAGCGCGTACGGGAACGGGATCGGCGGACGGGAGACCGGCTGGCTTCGTGGTCCAAGCTGGCCGGGCGGCCACCCCTCTCGCATTCGCGGTCGTGACGATGGCGTCGGCGGTGGGACGCCTCGTCGCTCTCACTTGCGCTGCCGTCGTCGTGACGCCGGGCGGATCGGTCGCGGTTCTCCTTCCGTTTCTGCTTCTCTCTGCTCTTACGTTCGGCGCGTTTCTTGTCCTTCTCGCGGGCCTTCAGTTTGGCCGCCCGCTCCTTGTCGAGTTTCTTCCGGTACAGCTGATGCTGGTGGTCCGAATACTGCGGCCCGTCGTACTTCTCTTTGAGTTTGCGAAATTCATCCCTGCGTGGGTCGTGGTACCAAGTGGTATCATTAGACGGAGAGGCGGGGTAATTGTGTTAATGAACGCACAGAGACCGTACATGCTAAAAGTGCTCGTATTTCCCTCGCCCAAAATGCAGAGGAGGGCGTGTAAGTGCGAACTAACCTACCATGACATGCCATTGCTCTTGCGGGACTCGAGAAAGTCCCGAATTGTAAAATTGGACTGCATGATGCGTGCGGAGGGGATGCCTGTTTGGGAGGGGCGAACGAGGTCAGTAACAGGAAAGGTGGTGGTAGGAAAAAAATAGCGCCAATGCCACTGGGAACGTAGTTTAACGTCCTGGAAAAGGTTACCAGGTAGTAATAGTGACTAGGTAAAGGTGGTTGAAAACTGCGAAGCACATGGATTTCTATAGGCACTCCCATGCATGGTACGTCCTTGCCGCTCCAAGCAATAAGAGTCCCTTGGCCGTCCCGCTCCTACTCTCCGCATCGCCCGACCAAGGCCAATGCTATTTCCCTGGCTATCGCTTCAGGGGAAGGCTGGGCTGTGGACCATTTTTTGCGAGTGTTGTCGCTAGCCACGCCACAGCGACGCCAACGTCTCGGCCGGGCACAATGTAGCCCAGCCTCCCACCAGCTCCTTCCTGATCAGCCCCACTCTGGCATCACTTGACTCGACGTTCCTTCTTCATATTCACAACAACCCGTTCCATTCCACCCTTCCCCAACGTTATCATCGACATGGCACTCCCTAAGGCCGAGGATCTCGATCAGATCGAGGAAATCGAGCAGCAGTGGGCCGTCAAGGCCATGCACCACGCCGAGACGTACTACAGCCTCCTCGAAAAGTACGACTGCACCAAGATGCGCCTGACCAAGTAAGTATTGGCCCATGACCCGCTGGCCAGCCCGTGCTATAAGGAGGCATCCACTGCCCTTGTTAGGCCTGGAGGGCTACGTCATCGGTTCGACATCGAGACCTGGCAACCATACAAGACCCTGACACTACGGCCCCTCCGATCTTCCCTTTCCACAGAATTGACGACGAACTTTACGAAGACTTTCGGAAGACGTTCCCGCACATCAACGTCGAACTGCTCGACGAGGAAGACTTCAAGTCTCCTAGCGCCAAGGAAGCGTGGCGCGAATTCATCAATCGGTATGAGAACCGCGTGCGTGACTTCAACTTTGGCAGTCTCTTGCGCAAGGACTACCGGGAGGGCTACACGGAGTCCAACACCATGTTCGCCATGCGCACCCAGTTTTACTGCGTGGAGGTTGCTCGCAACAAGCTGGGCTTGAATCGGGTGATCTACAAAGGCGATGCCTCGTCGTGAGGACGGCCGGTCGTCGTAGCGGCTTTGCGCTTCTCGCGCCTTGCGCACCCGTGACTTATCAATAAATGGCATATTTTGACGTCGCGGAGATGACTTCCTGCGTGGCGAAGACCTCGCTGGTGAACGACTACCATTCGCATCGGCCCAGCGTGCCATATGTGTGAGCCGGGGCTATAATTGTCGGCTTAATTAATGCTAATGGGCTCGGCGTTTCGATCGATCACGGTATCGCTCACCAGCCAAAAAGTCACTGCCATCCATTACCTCCTGGATCGGGCAGAGACCAGTGCTAGTTATCAGCGGGGGGCGGAGCCCAACCAATACATGGCTCCCACTGGATGTGAAGCGAAGTGGCGGTTAGTGATGCAAAAAAACACTCGCGTCTAGTCAATGCTTGCCAGCTACCGCAGTAACCCTGGCACCATAAGTTGAATAGCTGACAGCCAGAGCTCCTCCTCCGAGTCGACAGCCCGCGCTATATTCCATGCTAGTGCCTTCCACAGGCACGTTCTTCGCTAGTCCACCCGACCGACCTGTTCTGTTCCTCCTACCCGCGTTGCCATCGGGCCCCTGTGCCGCATTCCTCCTCGTTTGAGTTTCCATCGACCACTTCACTCCGGCACCCCCATGTCAGCCCCGCCCACCGTCATTGACCTGACGGATGACGGCAGCGACGAGGCGGAAGTCGTTTCTCCGCCCCGATGCCTTGCCCCATCGCTCCAGAAGCGCTCTGACACCCCTCTCCGGCCCCCCCTGCCCGGCGCACCCCGAAACTCGGAGGTTCGCGAACCGTCCCGAACCCCCGAAGTGCCGGCGGCGCCCCCGGCCCTCAAACAGTATTACCTCGAGTCGTTCCGCGGGGACTTGGAGACGGTCCTGGCCGGGGAAGCGCACCTGCTGAGCGAAGAAGAACTGGCCCTCTGTGCCGTGTTCAACAGCCTCTCAACTGCGGCGCAGTACCTCACGGTGCGGCTCCTGGCCCGCAAGCCCGGTTGGCTGCGCCTAGCCGCACTCAACTACCCCGAGGTCGGACCGCTCGAACCGATCCTTGACGAGCTCCTCAGTGCCGATATACCTTTACTCGACTGTGGCGACCGTACGCTGACCGACCTGACCGACCTGTTAAACCTACTTACCCTGGAAGAATTGCGCAGAATTTGTAAACCCGTCGACCCGCGGGCCGCCAAATCTAAGCCAGCCCTGATAGCTCAATACCTCAAGATGGGCCGGTCGCAGCGAACCCTCTCTTTCAACCGGCCGGCTGTCGGGGACCGCGCGACTATGGCAACGGATACCATCCCGCCTTCCTCACCATGGTATCGGCGGGCGGCCCGCGTGCTGGGTCGCGTGGTGCGTCTAACCCCAGCCGTCACCGAGACCTTCCAGCGCGTGCAGTTCATCTACCACCGCGGCCGCGAGCCGGTCGACGGGAATGCTATGACCACAACTGTCATGTCCACCATTGGCCGCTGGAACTACCCGCGCTACGTCGTCACTCGCTCCCTGGATTTGTTCCCGGACCGCTCGGCCCTCTTGGCCTACGAATCTGCCGTGCGGCTCCGCCACGACCTAGGCGTGCTTACTGATAGCGGCCGTACCGACCCTGCCTTCCTACACCAGGCCTGGGCCTTGTGTATCCCAGTGCGGACGGCCTGGCGTGACTGTATCGCTGCTGAGACGGCCACGGCCGGTACCGATCCTGGCGGCCATTACCGCCGTCGTTATACTGTAGGGTACGTCTACACTCGGATCCTCGGCCGTAGCACCCGCGTCCTCGAGACCCTCAAGGATTACGCCACGGAGGCCGAGCTACTACGTGACCTCCTGAGCCAGCGTATCTACTCGCTACGACAGCGTGGCCGGTGGTATGAGCGCCTGGCCCTCATTCAAACTAATTACGGCATAGCGAAGGATGCACCTGCCGCCGCTAAAGAAACTTCCTGGCGCCTAGTCCGAGCCACCTGTTTGGAAGCCCTGGAGGACCCCTACGTTCAGGACGGTAGGTGCTAACCGTACTGGTCATCGTTGGTGCTTTGGGTGGACTGTCTCCACAAACGATCACGCGAGTGGACTATCTGTGTGGGATGTTGCCCATGACGTTTTCGACCCTAGCCTCGTCTTTGCCATTTGCTTCTCACCATGCTTTCCACCTCGCTGCTATCTCTACCAACACCTCCCACCCACCCTTCAGCCGAGAAGAGATTACTTGTCAAACGGCTGGCGCGGATGGAGAAGCGACTTGGGCTCGCCCCATCCGACGTTTACTGCAGCGCGCTACCCGAGCGGCGGGAGGCCCCCATCGTGACAATTACTGGTAAGACTTGCATCGATACTGAACTCGTTATATCGCGGTAGGCGAGGTGAGGATGCACCTCTCCTGACCAGCGCCCTACAACCATTCAGTGACACGCACCGTTGCCCGATTTATTTCACCCTTGCTTTTCAAATTGGACCTTCGCTTACCCCTCCCATCCCACATTCTGCCACTGTTTCCTTACGTTCAGGTATTCGAGCGGGCTCGTCCCGAAACCGACCGGTCTATGAGTCCGCCGAGGGCTCGCCCTGTATGGTTGAGAATCTCGTCCTTCAACACTATGAGACGCAGGGCTACCGAGGGTAAGTAACGAGGTTCCTGTACGCTGGTTTTCTCCTGACCTGTGGAACCTCGTGTGCGTGACAGCGTCGATGTCAGGGTTCGATGCAAACCTAGTGCACTGCCAACCAACTGATACTAACCACTGTACCCCTTACTTGACGACCTAGTTTTCATTGCGAGAGCGGACTGTATTTGACATTAGTAAGTCATCGGCTGAATGAGGAGGAGCCATCTCTCCCTCCCTCTCTCTCCCTCTCCCTTTCAATGGGCCGAGTGGGTCGTTAATTGTTGACTCTGATTCAGGCATCAGCTAACCGTATACATCCTGTAAATCATACCACTGAAGTTTACCCTGCTTTTCTGGGATGTGCTATTTGCGTCCCATCCCGGCGTGTTTGAAACCCCGTACCAGCCTGCACCGCTGGATCTCCATACCGATGCGTTTTACTTGGGTGAGCTATTGTCATGAATATGGTGGTCTGCTATTGGGAAAGCCTTGTGCGTCTGCATTACACCAAGGGACACACTTTCCCATCTAGCACCGCCGTGCGAAGCCAGGCCTTCCACTGGCCTCGTGCACTCGCCATTCTACGTTGCCATCGGCTGACATGACCCTCTCCCCTCGCCACACCTCCTCACCTGCACTGTACCAACTACAGACCGCCAGGAAACAATTGAGGCGCACCTGTCATTGGTTGAGAGTACCTACGCTGCCATTCTTACGAGAGTATGGAAGGAGGAGCAACCCCGGGCCACTCGTTGTGTTGGTATCCACTGGTCCTACGAACTCTCCGATTTACTAGAGATTGCCGAGGTAACGCCAAGTCATTCGCCTTGTACAGCTGCTTTTCATCAACTGCCGGAGATATTTTCGACGAGCGGAATAAGCCAACCTCTGCGACAAATGTTGACCTGGCTTAACATCGTCTTTCCTTCTCCCGCCCCTCTGGTCAATGCACCACTCATCTGCCCTCCCCAGGCCCTAGGCGGACAACAGCTCGTGGGCATCTGTCGCCACCTTGCCCAGAATTACAAAGCCCACCGGAGCGGACTGCCGGACTTATGGTAAGTCCCGTGTTACGCCACCACAGATCAGCAACACCGTTTATCTCAGTAGCTGACTGCTAAGCTAACCGCCATCCTCTCCTACCATAGTCTATGGAACGCGAAGCGCAACCACTTTAAAGCCGTTGAAGGTAGGTTCTGGCACATGTGATGGTTTGTGCAGTCACGATCCGCTATATCCAGGGTGAGATGGTATCTGCAGGCTATATTGTTAGATGTACATAGATTGACGATCGTCAGACTTTACTTCTGCCTACCGATGGATATGTGCTGTGATGTAACCCTGCCAACATTTGAATTGTGTACCTTTCCCCGTTGCTTTGGTTCTCGATCACAACAGTTAAGGGTCCCGGTGACACGTTATCAGAGACACAGAAGGTAAGACAATTTACGGTTAGGGTCCCAAGTGACTTTCGTGTGATCAGGTCACCGGGCAAGCGACCTGTAGTCCTTCAGGCGATCTTGGTCAAGTTCCAATGCCTCAAAGGGCCTGGGTGTGACAATGACCACCATCGTTGTTCGCATGATGCCTCATCCAAGCACATACCTGCGTTGCCCATCTCATCGATATCCCAACCGAACCTACTGCAGACGTGGATTGACGTACTTTTGATGCACGGAGTCGATGTCGAGTTGTGTCGAGTGGTCGCTACCGACGGGCCCGCGAACGTGGACCCCAAGGGGTCCGGTAACAATGAGGTCACCACGTCAATCGAATAATTAGTGTAAAATGAATAGACTCGAAATAATCAGCAAAGTTTAATGGACCAACAATACTCTGGGGGTAATCCTACGTTCGACAGCAACACACATGTCGGATTTCAGTTCACGCTACCATCGCAATGGATCAAATCTTCAAGTACTGAAAGCAGACAACAATATAGAAGGCAGGATGAACAGCCTTTCAAGACGAATGATGGTCAACTCTGTAAATTCTATATACTATATCCAAAATTCGGCAAATGTGAAGCTAACTTGGCCGAGCGGTCTAAGGCGCCGCACTCAAGTTGCGGTCTCGAAAGAGGCGTGAGTTCGAACCTCACAGTTAGCATCTTTTTTTTTGTTCTTGTGTAGCCCAACCCATATACTATGTCAGGGGGGGATGCATCGGCTCATGCTATTTTGGCAAATCCCACGCCCCCCCCAGTCGTTAGTTTCTCCGGGCAATCTTTGGTCTACTTTTCCTTACTTTGATCCTTGTGACGTGCTCGCGGACCATTGAAAAGCCTCTCCCTTCCTCCCAACTCTGGCCAACCCCAAGCCTACTCTTAGTTACCTTTCCAAGTCTCATTCCTGAACGCTAAGGCCTTCGCTGTATACCCCACCGTAATAGCCATTCACTTGTCACCTACCCTACGCATTCCTACGTCAAACAGCCCTGCCTTCGCGTCCAGGCATTTGTAACATGCGTGCCTACTACTTGGACCACGACACCGGGTCCAACCCGCGCTTGCCGCATGAGCGTAACCCGCCGGCTTCGCTAACCGAGGCCGAGCTTAACAAGTTGGGCGTGCTCTACTGGGACTGCAGCGGCCCAGAAGGCCAAGCCAAATTGGAAAGCGTTGCCAAGGAGCGCGGGTACCGTAACCGCGACGAGGTGCGTATCGCCCCTGGCCTTCTTCCCGACTATGAGAAGAAAATTAAAATGTTCTTCGACGAGTAAGTGGAACCACAGCTTTTTGCTCGTTGGCTCTCGGTAGCGATAATGAAAACGTACGGATGCTCAGACACCTATACATTAGGGGAAACCCGATCATTCTACCGCTGGACTCGTCCCCTTGGATGGGGTCCCAGATGGTTACCAGCGAACGGATCGTGCTTCTTTAGACGTAGGATAACTTGGCCGCTGTGTATGACCGGCTAACCATCGGCCAACCCTCAACCCCCCCCGTTTGCCGCTGGCTTACTTTTTCTGATCATGTAGACACATCCACGAGGACGAGGAGATCCGTTTTGCCCTCGAGGGTTCAGGGTATTTTGACGTACGCAGCCAAAATGATGACTGGGTCCGTATCCGCATGGAGAAGGGGGATCTGATTGTCCTCCCTGCAGGTATCTACCACCGGTTTACCCCGGATACCAGCGACTACATTCATGTTGTGCGACTGTTTACTGACGCGCCCAAGTGGGAGGCAATTAACCGGCCCCTCGCTGATAGCACAGTCGCCCGTACCGCCTACCTACAGCATACCAATGCTGTTTAGGACCCCCGAGACCCCTCGGAAAGGATCCTGCTGAAACTTTCCCCCGGACTAGTGCCATCCGTCAGGCCGAAGACGAACCAGTATCGAAGCTGTGACCCTACCTCTTCACGCTGGTGTGTCAGGACGGTCCTTTGGGTCCTTTTCTTCACGGCACGTTGCGTGTAATCCATGTGTCCATAGCTTGAATATTCTTTTTTTAATACTTTTGTTGTAGGCTTGAACTATCAATATCACTTACACTGGATCCAAGCAATGTCGGGGTCTGGAGTACGAGAGAGGAAAGGGGCGGGCTCATCTCTCGACCTCGCTGACTGTGAAACGCCCCACCCTAGACACGACTAAATTACAAGGGATGTGAGACTGGGTAGTATATCACGGCTCGAACTGCCGCCGTAGGGCACGGGCCTCATCTTGGATAAAGGCGTGGGCATCGTCGTAGGCACCACCGTGCTCGCCGCTGCTGGTAGCGTGTAGTATAGGATTGTCATGGGCAAGGTACATGTATTCACCCGCGGCTATTAGCCAAAATCCATACGTCTAGAACGGTCGCGTTGGACTCTACTAACAGCCAAACCCAAGGGGATCTACCTCACCAAGTGTACCCATAACCTACCTATCTGCTTCAGTATAGTCATCCTCTTCGTCTTCGTCGCTATAGGGTACGGGCCCGTTCTCGAGGGATGCCTCCGCCATCTTGCGGAGTACGGCTTCCAGGTTGGCCTCCTCCACCTGCCGTTGGTGGGCGGTCTGTAGCTGGATGGACTCGGCAATGCTGATTTCTTGCACCTAGAGTATCCCAACGAACAGATTGTATGGACGGAGATGGGGTCGGCAATGGGATTAGACTTACCAAGGAGCGTTAGGACCACCCAGTGGGGTTTGTGCGCGGCAAGGTCCCGCGGTGAACGTGAAAAAAGTATAAGCCAGACTGACAAAGGCACGTACCTTTCCAGATGAGGCAGTGGCTTGCCGGCCAGCCTTGCTCGCGCCCGCTGCTACGGTACATTTCGGGTTGGGGTACAGGCCAGGCAACATCGTTTCATCGACGGCCATCGGGTGGCTGGTATGGTTCCAGTTGGCCTGTGCGGTATCAAGGTCGGTAGCCTGTAGGCTCTGTAAACGAGCCCGAATCTGCACGTTGGTTTGGCGGATCGTCTGACCCTGATCAGGCAGGCACTTGAGTAAGGCACTGGCCAAATATGTTGAGGGACAGGTAAGAATACGTGCAAAAAAATGTACGGGAGGAGCGGGTTACTTGATGGCCGGGGTTGGCGTTCGAAGCACGGTAGGGGAGGCTAGCCTACCTGCCCCCAGTGCCCTTCCGCGGACTGAACGCATCGTTACTATTACTGTCAACACTTGTATTCTCAACAAAGGCAACGGGGCCAGCTTTATTGGTACGTACCTGTCTGCCAACAGTTTGTCGTTCTGGGCTAAGGTGTCGTGGAGCTCTGAGGGCAACATGGCAGCCAGGGATTTAACGGGTCCCATCCGCTTGCCGCTATTTACCGTATAGCTAAATACGTTCTTGCGTGTACGCGGCAGCGGGCGCGTTGGCGAGGCCGGTGCATTCCCGGGCTGAGGCCGGGTAGCGGGAGAATTGAGCGATGAGGGATCGTTGTTCATCACGGTGGAGGTAAACTGGAGCTTGACGGGAAAATGGGTATGAATAGCGAGGAGAGGTGGAAAAGGGCGGGAAAGTAATGGTAGGTGCATCCCCGGAATTGGAGGCTGCTCCTCTTTCGACCCAACCCACCCTAACCCACTCAGAAGTGTCTGTGCTCAATAGTATTGGCGGGTGGAGCGCCCCAGAACTGGCGAGGGCGATAGTGCTATGTCAGGCTGGCTAAGCTTAGCTCACCCTGGCACGACTGAGCGAAGCGGCTACCGTATCACCGCTCTGGTTGCTCGGTTCTAGACTCGAGTATTAACCGACCTTGAATATAGCAAACTAGCATGGTGGGTCCCCACCAGTTATATTTAATTATTGTAAATTGGCGTGGGTGCATCCATCCTCTCCTATAGAGCCTAGAGATACTTCCAGTCACGGCAGTTTGGATTTATCAAGGCACGCTAAGAGGGCATCTAGCTTGGCGTGGACCGGAGCCACCGCTCGTTCTACCTCTTTGAAAATCTCCTGCCGATGTCTCTCCAAGCGTCGGTCGATGTAGTCCCGTAGCCGGGTCTCTGCCTCCGCCATGAGCGGGACTGAGGCTTGCCCCACTCGCTGTTGCTCCGGCGGAGGCTCTTCCCGGCGGCCACTATCCACAAAGCTCTGAGGGGTGTTCCGGACGGGGTGATTTGGCCCCGATGGGGTGGAAGATGGGCTGACCCGTGCAGTGGCCATTCGAAGTAATATGGCCAACGACTCAGAACCATCGCCCTGAATCATGGGGGAGGGATAAGGTAGAGCGTGCAAGCATGGTACCGGTGACATGCGTGGATTCGAAAATGATCGTATCAAACGTAAGTTCAAGGTTAGTTGATAAGGCTGGCTGAGAAGGTCGACTGGGTTCCGGTGCAGACCTGGTCAGCTAGTTCTGGATTCAAGCACGTTACGCCGCCAGACGGGGGCTGGTGGGGCTGTGATCGTTACGAAACTCACCGTGGCTCTCGACGTCGTACCCATCGGAGCACTCATCGAGCTGACCAGGGTCTGGGTGTCGCCTTCTGCTAGAGGAACAGGCAGACCACCAGAGGACACTGCTGTTGCCAGCGCACCTGGGAGGAAAGGATAGGTCATAGGTACCGCAGATAAAGAGCTGGGCTCCACATAGAGTGAGCACCGAAGCAGTCGCAGGCAGTCGGGGCCACGGCCGGCGCGGGACGCAAACTGGGCAGGTGTAAAAGGTGTGAATGTGGAGATATGGATTCAGGTGAATCAGTGGAGAGTTGGGTGGCAGCCAGGGGAGCGTAGAAATTCTCGGCAGCAACACGGTTAGACTGGGCTCGTTGCTCGAATGCATACCTTGATGGACAATCCAGTACATGGTTCTGAAACGACATCGTAAGCCGAGCGCGGAGCGATCGCAAGGTACCAGGGTCCCTCAGCTCTAAGCACAATGGTCGAACCGGAGCCAACCACATACGTTTCGGGTAGCCCAACAGTTAATATTAGTTAAAAGTCTTGATGATCGTAGTACGGCACCGTACTGCCCACCCGTTCCGCCGGCCCGAGAATTGATAGGGCCTGCCTATCTGCGATCGCCGTCATCCGGGTCTAATATACCACCTGGATGTACCTACCCTGTATCCGTGGCCTCCGTAGGCCCTGATGGTAGAAGGATGCCGTGTATGGTACCCAGGTACTCCCCGTCCTGGCGGAGTTCCAAATTCCGGGCGTTAGATACCACATAAAGGACCGACCACGCGAACCGTAAACCGTCCCGCGTGGTCTTGCTGAGCAGGCTAAGCCGGGCCATGGGTGCGTCAATTAGATCGCTTGAAGTCGGATTTCCTAGCCGAAGCCGCAGGCCCGGCCGCCCGAGTTGGGACCGAACGGTCTCGACGATCCCATGGGTGTCTAGATCTGGCGGTCCACGGGAAGGGTGATAAGTTAGGCGGGATCTGACAGGGGTAGGTTAGTGCAAGTAGGGGCTACTCGGTCAATTGGAAGGTTTCGCTGTCACGATAAATAATCAGTGCTTGTGGCGATAGACAGGAGGGGAGGGCACGGGTTGGAGAGAAAGCTTGCAGGCATGGATAGTACACTCTTGGCGGCAGTGGCCTTACCGTCGGCGGTCTGCTGCAACTCGAGTGTCTGTGCCCATTCGGATGGCGAAGGGATGGGTTCAGCGGTCCAGGTGGCGCTGAAAGACAACTCGACCCCGTCGTTTTCCACTGTGGCCGTGCTCATGCGCGTGATGGGGAGGGGGGGGAAATCAGGATCAGGCAACGGTGGAGAAGCCTAGTGATCGGCCGCATGAGACGAATGCAAACTTTGGTTGAGACGTTGAGTCCACAGTTTACTTGCAAGCATGTGATGACGGTTGAATGGCCAAGCGAGCAGCTAAAAGGCAACCACACCCAAGATATCGTTCCCTTTCTTAGGACCCCAGAGCACGCGCTTCAGGCGACCACTCCGGATTCGAAAGGGTTAGTTAAATCTGCCTCCAAGCGCACCCGATGGCGCCCTACCAACCGTGCTGTGACAGTTAGCAATACAAGGGTCCAAAAATTGATGATTTATTAGCGCCTATCTAGGTCGCTGGTCGAACCCATAGTGCACAGACTTATCGGGTAAAGAGTGCCCCTTCTTATTGTCGCCTAGCGCTCCAGAAGGGCCGCGGCCGCGGCATTGACATCATTATTGGCGGACTGCAGGGCGGTGACCACCATTTGTCGATCCACATCCGGAAACATGGTCATTAGGGCCACAATCTCCTCCTCCCGCAGGGTTTGCGGGATACCTTCGGCCATAGTTTCCATGTAAGTCTATAGGAACAACGGTGGGGTATGTGAAGTGATCAAGGCAGGACAGGGTAATACCCAAAGAGAGTTAGTTGCAAGTGGCACCACCGTCAAAGACATGGGTCCTGGCGCAGTGGTGTTGCAGTGTCTCGCCTCCAACCAATCCATATATATATATATCAGAAAATCTCTAATTGTAATGAGAGCGACTTACTCGGCCCATCGTGGTGGCCTGACCGGGCTCATTGAGAATACTGGAGAGGGATAAGTTCTGATTGTGGATACTAGGGCCGTATACCTGCTCCATCGTCGCCGCTGTTCCGCGCGAGGGCGCTGTGGCAAGAAGAGGTAGTAGGGTCCGCTGCGCGAAGGATTGGAGGATCTTTGGGAAACGCCACTTCTTAATACCCCCGAGGTCGGAAGCGTAGAGGACACCCGCGAGGAGACCACAGGTGGCCGGCACCAGCGACAGCGGGTACTGAAGCACCGCCAACTAGGGTGGTGGGGACAAGACGCGGACGATTTCGATTGGAGGAGGGAGAATCAGGGCCGCCATATTAGGGGTGTAGGTACGAGGGGAGGGTTAGTGATAAAAAAGAATACCGTGCCGTCGGGTACCAGTCACGCGAGACATTGCAGTCTGTTCAGAATGAAAGGAGGCGTGGTATCATGAGGGCTTAGCGCTACCTACCTGTAGGGCCAGGAAGTACACGTAGGCCTTGTCGCTGAGAGTGATGCCCAGCACCCGAAACTTGTAGGTGGCAGGGATCTGCCTATAGAACTGGTACAAGGTGGCAAAGACCAGGCCGTAGCTGATCGCCACGTCGCGAAAGGACGTTAAATGAAATGTCATTATGGAATCCGTGCGAGGGGTAAGCCCGGGGAATGAGCAGGAAGGAGGTTAGAATTAGAAGGCATGGGCATGGCGAACACCGCAAACTCGGTCTAGTAGATGATACAAAGCGTTAAAGGCGGAGGAGGTTCGCTAGACTGTTCTGGGTTAGGCGGTGACGCAAAATCCACTCACAGACCAACATTCAGCACTTACGGTCCCGCAGGAAGGTAGTTAAGCCCCAACGAGTTACCACTGACAAGAAAGCCGAGCTCTAAAAGCTTAGAGACCACTGATGTCAATGCGAGAAAGGCCTAATGGATGGGGAAGGAAGATATTGTAAGATTGAGGTGACACTAAGCGGATCGGGGAGGTGCTTTGATTAAAAATCGATAGCTGCTTAAGTCCGATATCGGCCCAGTTAAGCGCCCACGATAGCAACGGTTGGCATCAGCCATCCATCAAAGTCTATGAATGGTTGATTCGAAGTAGACCGGTAAAATTATGTGGGGGCACGGTCTGTTCACAGTAATGGAAGCACTTACAGAGAATTTAGCCGACCCGTAGTGCCGTTCCAGTACCCGGAACTGGCACAGGAGCAGACAGCCGAAGATTAGCTCTCCACTGTTGGAAAATGCTATTTGGGAGGTTATTAGGCGCCAAAACTGAGAATGGCGAACAGGAAGGAGGGGTCGAGGTGCGGAGAGGGGGGGGGCGTTGTTCAGCAGTCGTAAGCTTGTCACCCTGTACCCCCGCTGCTAACTCCCTTAAGCGGAGGACAAGCCGGAAATGATGGAGACGGCGTGGGGCCTACCTGGTAGTCCCGCGTCAGGTGTGGATTCAGGATGAGCCCAAGGTACGGCTTCCAGCGTAGGATGGACGCGGCCAATGTATTGCCCACCAAGCCAAATAGCAAGGCCTTACTGACGGGGGTATTGTGGAAACCTAGTGGCCCGGGCGGCCATACAGGGGAGGTAGTTTGGGATGGGGTGTACGTACGCCGCCGGTTGTTAAAAAGGGAGAAGAAAGTTGGTCCAAGCCCGGGACGGGTCGGGGTGATGAAGTGGTCCAGGTTGTCCTCCCCTTGGTGTTCCACGTATGGGTAGATGTGCCGCGCCTCCTACCGATATCTCACATCGCCGAGGTGGGGAGGGGTGTGTATAAGGCAACCTATCCGGGTAGAGACGAACCTGCGAGACCGGTGCTTAGCTGCGACATGATGCGAGCGCTTAACTATCAGGCGAACGATGCGGCGGGGCCGAAGGGTGATGGGAGAAATGACGGCGCGCCTGGACGTGAATGTGAGATAAGAGGGGGCAAACAGTCGGCCAAGCTGTCAATGCGATAGTAGGGATACAATGCTGGGTAGGCTTGTAGAACTGCCCAGACTGGGCGGAAATGTGGGTCGACTATCCTATTGACTTCGCACAAGGGCCAGGAGACCCCAAGACTCTGATGGACAATAGTAGCATTGTGGCAATGACCTCATCCTACAGAAAAAAGAAGGCGAACCCCTTTTATGACCAAAGAAATGGCGAGCCAATTCCCCGGAGTTGGCCGCAGCCACGTGCGGCTGAAAGAACCTGGGCCTTAAGGCTACCTTGAGGCTACCTACCTTAGACTCACACGAAGTAAACAAGCAATTCATTTGAGGTAAGCTTGTCCCTCAATCTGTCCTCTCTCCATAGCGCTCGATTTCCCAACAGACCTTACACTGCCCCTATACCAGTTACGCGGTTGGCTCGTCAAGACCGGGTGACCTGACCGGGTAGGTTGCCAAATGATTTTAATATAATATTAATGACGCTCAACTTGATGTTTTTTCATATAATACTTCCTCTTAAACACGCCATCACACTCGGGACACTTGAACGGGTGCAGTTTGGTATGGACCTCCCTGTTGTGGCGTTGCAGGTCATACTTTCGCTTGAAAGCTGCCGAGCAAATCTCACAGCTAAACGGCCTTTCTAATTTTGGAGAGCCATTTATCCCCCTGTGAGCTATCTTCCGGCGATCCATTTTGGTAGGAGAATGTAAGGATCTTAGCGATGAGGTCCCCGATGTACGTCGGTCACCCAACAGACGTGGAACCGACCGAATGTGTCCGTCACCCGACATTTCCTCGATAGCTGGGGCGGCCATGCCATCCCAAGGGGCCGCCCGGACATCAAGACTGGGGGTCAAGTCAAAAGTCGGTTGCTGGGTATCCAATGCAGACGGCTCGGGGTAGGGTAAACTGGCGTAGTTAACTTCTTCTGGCATACCGTAGTAGTGGAAATCGGAGAACGGCCACGGGTCGCTGTCGACCTCGTAAAGCGGTGCTTCGGACTGAAAAGAGCCGGATGGGTCGAACAGGTGGCCATTCGGTAAGTATCCTGTCAGGGGCGCCTCCCATGGTCCGGCACTCGAGAGGTTGTCCTCGGGGTAAAACGGTAACCAACCTAAACGGTCAGGCTCGGAGTAGCGCTCTACGCTGGCCGCTTGATCCGGCGGATACTGGTGGACAGCGCTGTACAAGCCAGGCAAGAGGGGGTAGCCGGATGGTGAAGGCGGGTAAGTCTCAGGATCGGAGATCGGTACTCCCTGCCAGGCCATTAAGCTGTCATCATCGGCTCTGGGCTGGGTCGAGAACGGTTCGCCATAGGGATCATCCGAAGGATCAATGAAAGACTGTGTCTGCGTGTACTGACGGACGCCATATCTAGGGCTGGGCACAGCGGCAGCGTTAGCGTGACTGGTCAATGCCAGTAGAGCGGCTGTGAGGGCGTACCACTTCATGGGAGGTATACTATTCAGTTAACTGTGGGGGATGCAATAGATGATGAATATGGCAAGTGCCAACGTATTGAGTGTACTGTGATAGAAAATAGCGGGTAGGCGCATTTCAAATCAAGGCGTCCAGGGAAGAGGTAAATATACGCCAGTTCAATCGGAGGATTGCAGGGGAGAAAGCCGAAAGGCATCACTTTCGGCACCCACACTTCCGAACCGCTGAGAGTGTGAGCGAAGAAGACACTAATCCACGCCATTTCGCCCACTCCTTGAGATCCTTAGTAGCACCTGGGTCACAAAGGCTTTAGGAGGACAGTTGGACCGTTTCTGTGTTGCAGCTCGAGAAGGTGATATGGCGACCGTGGACGACTGTGTAACGCTCTCCCTTTCGGCGCTGCCACAGGAAGAATTATTTCCCAACGCTGCCACCCTGGTGACGGTGGCTAGTCAGGGTGCCGAGAAATATAATTAGGCGGGAGCGCCTCACATTAGCCTACAGGTCTACATCCTATAAGGCCTTTGCCATCGCTGCAGGGTCACGGGTGATCCAGGCACTACGTTAGAAATAGCCAAATTGTCACCAATACTCGACATGGCACCTCCGGGAGAGTTTTAGGGCGAGGTCTCAAAAGGTGATGTCTTCTACCCACTCGAAGTTACTTGGAATCCTTAAGAACCGAAGCAACTGTGGCCCCTCCCATTTTGCACTTGCGTTGTCACTTTTTCCCGGTTCATCCTTGCGTAATAGATGCAGAATTCTGACACGCTGTGCCTTCCCATACACCCGGTGGTTAATTTCCTGTACGCTGCTGCCGGGGAACTCTCATCCTGCAGCGTTAATGAAACACCACCTTCCTGCTGTCGGCCTAACTCTCCGACCAGGATGATAATGGAGGGATGGCTTCCAGATAACGTCAGCAGTGGTGCTACCCTGACCCATTCTCCCAGTGCAGACTTCATAATGCTAAACGCGGTATCTGTGC
Organism: Tieghemiomyces parasiticus; assembly: GCA_027575765.1. Taxonomy (NCBI): domain Eukaryota; kingdom Fungi; phylum Kickxellomycota; class Dimargaritomycetes; order Dimargaritales; family Dimargaritaceae; genus Tieghemiomyces; species Tieghemiomyces parasiticus. The sequence goes on from JANBPT010000758.1 coordinate 21,264, forward strand.
GACCGAATTGACGGACATGTCCCTGTCTAGCACAGTGGGTGCTGAGCCGAAGTAATGCAAGGCGCCCTAATGGCCCGGTGGTCAAAAAAAAGCGGAAGAATGGAAGCCAGTCCTCGATAAGTTCGGCCCTTATACTATCGAGGCCAGCAAAGGAGCCGAGGTAGCTGCATCGCTTCAATACGGCCAATCCGTCCTTTAAATCGGCCTCAACTCCTTATACGGTAGCCAGATGGTGGTAACCACAGTGGTAGGCCTATTCGGTATGTGGCGTACAGGCGAATCCCTTGTCTTGACGAAACACACATGCAGTGGGCCAGAGCCCACCTTACGTAATATCACATAGTCTGATTGGGGACTAATAAAAAAAGGTGCAGGGGTAAGCACTTCGTCTGTCAGCACAAGTTGCAATAAACTGTGTCAGGCTGAGCTTTATTGAGGATGGACTCACCTATAGGGTCGACAGGGCCAAATGGTTCCAAGTTAGAGGACTAGAAAACGGGCGGTAAATAGGAGGGCACGGGAAGCTGTGACAACAAGGTAAAGTGAAATAATACGAATGGAATACTGATGAAAGAGGATGGGACAGGGCTTTCCCCGGCCTTATTCTATTGCGGTGTAGGTCTGGCCTCCCCGGTAGTTTTGCCGCCTTTCGTTAGGTATGCAGCCCGGCTCGGGTCCGACGGTCTTCCTCCGTCGGATGCTCTCATTTTCCTATAATCTTATTCCTGAGGCATAGCGAGTTCTGGGGCCGGTCTGCTCTGGCTGACCTCCAGGTATATGAAGGGGAGAGCATTCCCCCTCGAGATCTAGTGGTGCTTTCCTTTTTCTTCTTTTCTTACACGCATCTCGTTCCCTTACAGTATCTCGCTACCCTTTTTCATTTTCTTCTTTCACACCTCAGGTTTCCTTTTATTACAACCTTACCTCATAAAATCCTAAATACCACACAGTATAGATTGTGCCCACAACAGTTCGACCGAATCTTGCCCACGAATATCAAGCCCTGTGCCATTCATGGTCATCTACTTTGCTGTGGTGTCTGTAGGCGAGTCGATACCAAAGACGAAATGATTATGGAGGGGGGAAAGGGTTGAATGGGCAAAGGGGGTGCGGAAAATGCTACGCACCGTCGAAACATACAAGGTAAGTGTGGTGCCTATGAACCACGCTAGGACTAACGCATGCCTACACCGACCAGGTATCCCCAACGTTGGCGTACCACCACGCAGCCGGCTGCCCGTACTACCAGAGTCTCCCATGCATGTACTCTCTAAGTCACACCACTAACGCACTAAACCTTTGGCCTTCCAGAGCCACTTCTGAAAACACGACCCCTTGCAACCCGGACTTGCTACATGAGCCTCCGAGTCCGCCCCGATGAACTAGCTTTCCATTTTTGTCATTTTACACTGCCGTATTGCCTGGCAGTGCATAGCAATCGCCACCTCCACGGGTGGCTCGTGACTTCTTCACCTCAATAAACCCGCTGCTACGCCATTCCGCTGTCGACCTTCGCACCCTCCTTTACGTACACCACGATGGGGTAGAGCACTGCTCTTCTGATTTGGGCACTCCGCTTGCTCGCCCTTGCGCCGTCCATGAGTACAGGAGCGGTGCTCAGCCGGCATGCTGTGCGTATTGATTAGCAGGCCGTAGCTGCCAAGGGAACTAGTGCGCCAGGGCGTGACGTGGGTGCTGTCCTCGTATCAAGTGCTCACCAGGGGAGGCGTGTACACCCCTCCCCAGTTTATCTTGTGCTTAAGCCTAGCTTTTCCAATGCGACCACCTGAGCTGCGCAGGTAGGCCCAGAACGACCAGGTCAGAAAGGCCGTACATTCTAATAGGTCGGTGGATTATTTTTTTTGGGGTATGGCCAGCAGCCTTAGCCCTTGTCCGTCCGTCCACGAAGCGGTCTGGCCTCATCCCCCCCATGGCCCCTGGAGGCAGTGCTAATTAAAGGTTGCAGTCTGGTGGATAATGCCTCCTATTCGTTTATTGTCCTGAGTCCTCCAAAGGCCTTGTTGCCCTGGCTGAGCCTGGATATTGGTGATCTAACCACTGGTATTTCTGACCATTGGCAAGCTACTCCCTGATCTCGCCGTGAGTTCTTTCCGTACTTCTCTTCGGCGGTACTGGTGCCGACGTGCTTACTTAGGCTGGTGCTACTACCTGCGGCGTCTGCACATTGCGAGGCACTGGATAGTACTGTGTGTTGGCAGGCACAGATGTCTATTGACGAAGGCGACAGCGAAGCTTAAGATGAGGAAAATGCACTTGAACTGGTAAAAAGGGCAACTACAGGATGACAGGAAGGCGGGGAACAATTCTGGTCTCGGCCCGGCCCTCGTCCTAGTTCCCCACACCTCTTCCGACGGATGGATCCTGGCGTTACCCGGATGTGGCCTTCCTGCAGTGGGAGGAGGGAAAACCCTCAGGTCTTTCCGGTAGGCTTTAGGCCGGGGTCAGTGGGGGGCCCTCCCCGCCGCCAATATACTTTAGGTAGCGCCCAGAGACGAGATGCTACCGTTATCTTGTAACCAGAAGAGCGGCATCATGCCGGACCCGATTATCTGCAGCCGACGCGGTGTGGCCAACGGATGTGGGGCGGGATTGCGCAAATGAAGTAGGTTTAGATTCTATGAAAAACCACAATACAACATTACCGACGCACCTATTGAATAGAAAAA
>JANBPT010000759.1:0-23922 GCA_027575765.1 Tieghemiomyces parasiticus
GACCGCCAAGCAGGCCACGGCTGGCATCAAGCGTAAGAATAGGGGTAAAGATACCCCGCAGCAGAACTCCAAGCGTACTGTTCGAAAGCCGGTCACTTCATAGCTGACTGGGTAGCTGGGGGAGAGGGTTGATGATCGAGACTGTGTCATTCTTTATTCAAGCAAGGTAGATCATTAAAGTAATGCAATTCCTGTCGAGCCACATTCTAGATTACGTAAATGGTTGTGCAGTGCCCGTTTCTCAGTTCGTTTCGAATTAGGGATAGTTGGTGTGTGGGGCATAGCGGCAAAACCAGCGACTCGGCAATTCATTTGATCTACTATGTAATCGTAAGGGCGGCGTTTTTTTTTATATGGAGAAGCTGTATAACGGGAGAAGGGCCTCTACCTCCAACCAATCCTCTCTAATGAATCGTATAAAAAAATAGTGGCAGAAGGAAGCAACACCCGAGTCCATATATTGTTTCACTTGAACCCCTCCCCGTCCTCTCCCTCCTAGTTCCCCACTATGCAATGCCAGCACCTTTCTCTCCATTATTTCTACCTCTGGGACTCCTTCACCCACCGAAATCTAGCTGCAGCCAACACAGTTTGCATGATAGCCTTATCCTCCTGCATACCCCATCCCTCCTCTCCAACAGAGAGACCATACTGTAGGAGGTATTGGTAACTGAGGGGGGGGGGCTATCACATTAGGATAATATTGATAGTGGATGACCGTAAAGTAGAGTTTTGGAGTCTATCATTATCTGGACCTTATCTACCTATTTCAGTCCAAGTAGGTCCCCGTACTCACCTGCAGTTGCACCACAGCCACTGCCCTTTGGGGCCAGTCCTGGTAGGCTTTTACGCTGGCCAATTGTCCTACCCTAATGTTATTATTATTTTCTATCTCCTCCTCCTCGTCCTTGACTCCTGACCAACCACCATCGATTCCGCCGACTTGGTTGACCTGACGCAACACAGTTGTTCTTGGTGACCTATCAGCCCCCCACAATGTTAAATCGACGTGACTACCTAAATTTAGTCACTTTTTCTAAAGCATCGAATACTGGCCCGGTCACGTCCATTCGGCTGTGCACTATGTAAATACCTCGGCAGGGTGCGGTCTCGGCACCCAACGCCTCGTTTCAGAAGCCTCTCACCGCTCTCCACCCCCTCTCTTTCGTCAGCCATTTCTACTCCTTTGTCCCGTTCTTCCCCTTACTATCTCTCTCCATCCTCCCTTCATTCAGCATACTTCCTGCACCTTCTTGGAACGAGGACTATGGGTTGTGAATAGAGGCGCCGCGCCATGCGTCTATGAAAAAGTACCATTCAGGGTAGATTCGCCCTTCTGTTTCCTTATAAACGGACCAGGTCATCCCTTGTCACTGCTGGGGCAGAGCTTTCTCTCCTCCCTGATATGCAGCGCTCACAATTAACGTTTTTTTAAAAATCCCCCTCCGCTAACTAGTTGCCAAGGTCGTCACTTTAGTCTTCCGTGTACTGCTACCGCATGTCTCCATTGCCCCCTGATCCTATTTCCACATCCACAGGCCGATAGTTCCACCGCGCGGGGTGATATACATCCGAGTGAAACCTCTGCCCGGTCGCACCTCCTCCATTTTAGCCTTTGGCTCTAGATTTCACGCTGCTTAGCATGCTCCGTTCGCTCACCGTAGCACTCGTGGTGCTGGGTTGTCTGCTCAATACTACCTTTGGCATGGTAAGTCAAGTACCTTGCATTATTCGGTACGATATCAGAGTGCGAGACAAGGTTCCCCCCGACAGTCAACGAAGTAACAGACTAACAGCAATGAGTCTAACCCCTCGAGCCTGCTCACTTACACTATGATCGTGTTCTTCCCCCCCCCGCACTCAGGACTGCGCTAGGCCGATTGCCACAAACATTGATGTCAAGACATGTCTCTTAATCGGCGGCGCGTGCTGCTCCATTCACCCGCGGGGGGTTTACGGGTTCTTCATCTATAAGGAACTCGCCAACTACCCATGTGAGTTCTGCCATAGCCACATACGAAACTAAGTCCGTCCACCCGACTGATCAGTACAACATTGGTGTGACTTGGTTTGATAATAAAGGCCAGATTTCGCCATTATCGCAAGCATTGACAAAGGGCAACCCGATCATCTCCACTTAAACCTGTTAAAGGGACATAGCCAACCGGCTTGGATAAGGATGAGGTCTACTAGGAGGAAGAACCAAGCCAATATGGTCGGTATTTACAAAACAATATTTTACTAATTAAAATGTTCGGGATATCTCGCCCCGGCAGCTTTTGGTATGCTAAGGAGAGCAGAGTCGGTTTGGGCAAGGAAAGAATGTATTTAGCTACTCGTCGGAACATTGACAACTTTAACGGACTGGCGACCAACGTCAATGACCTGCCGCGCAATCCGATGGCACACAAACATCCACACTGGGATGCTGACCGAGCCTATGGGGGTATTCAGTATGCGGGAGGGTGACCCAAGGAAGGGCGAAAGCATGACAAGGTAAGTTAGGTTTGTTGCCTAGCGTATTTACTCCGAGACGCCATTTGGGGTAATGTCCAAATGAAGAAGCGGGAGGGGGAGGGCCGCAACGCTCGTCCTCGAAGCTGCTAATCAACTAGAGTTATAGGTGTTACTTACCGGCCGGTGCGAGCGGAAAGGATAGAAACCACCCAATTGGGTTGAACCAGCGCGACGGAAGGAAGAACACAGGGGCAGACCGGTACCAAAACACCACAAAGGTGCGGGATCCGTAGAGCAAAATGCGCAAGGCGATGGTCACTTTGATTTCAAAGGCCGACTTGGCAAACGCTGCATCGGAGGCTGTGCGTGATATTGAGCAACGAGGATAGATCAGATGGAATGTTGATAATTAGCAGTCACGGTCGAATAAGAGGCGAGGTGAAATACTGTGCAGCGTTCACGGCAAACGGATGTGGACGTATGATCCTCTTACTCTGCGCGTCGTAGGCGGCCATGTCCTTGTCCAACCGCCGCTTAATCTTGGCCCATTTGGCGAATTCGTCCTGCAACATGTGATACATTCCGGTTGGGCGGCATAATGGTGTGCGGTTAGCTCGGCGGAATTTGTGGTGTGTAGTCTCGCAGCTGGGCCGGCATTAGATCAGGGGGAGTGGCGACCCTCACCCTCAGGACGCCATCCTCGCCGACTTACCTGGGCTGTGGTCTGGCGGAGTTCCTTCTGGAGTCGGATAATGTCCTGCTTTAGTGTCTGCTGGGCGCGGACCTCCTTGCTAAAGCGGGACTGACGGTACAGGTGCCATAGCTATGGCAGAGAAAGTGGGTTGTGCGCGGAAGGTGTGTGTATGTGAAGGCGGTGGTCGAGCTGGCATGGGTTAGCAGCGGCATGTGAATAGGTTTCTAAAGAAAACAGGGATAGTCGCTGGTGACTAGTCATGGGTCATGAATGGCATCACTAGGGTCCCTTAGCATTCCTCCGCTTACCTGCGTGACCAAATTTGAATAGCCGATGCTATGGCATAGCTCCGTCACAAACGACAGAGCGAGAATGAAGAGCAGCAGGTACATGGGCGTGAGCAAAGAAAATGAGGAACCCGTAATCAACTAGGCAGGGTCAAGTGATGGGCGTACCAAGGCGAATGGCGACGGCCCAAGTCTGTGGTCAAGGTAGTTTCTACGAGAAGGCTAAGCTAACGGATTGAGAGGGACGATGAGGACCCGAATTCAGACTGTGCGGAGCATCGCTACCGAGAATAATGTAGGGGTGGTGGACGAGCCCGCTGACTCTCCTCTCTCCGTGTTCCTTGCCTTTCCTTCCTTCTTTGCAGTCCGAGCCCTCGCACTTCTCGCCACATTACTGACCGTTGGAACCCAGACGAAGGCAGGAGGACTGGTGCAGAGGTGGTGGTGAATGAACACACAAGCCTAACCACAGCCACCGATAGACTTGGTAATCCTTCTCACGTGACTTATTAGATGACAAGCTTGGCGGAAGTAAAGGACCTTCTTCCTAACAAGAACCTAGTGGGGGGGGGGTGCTCCCTTCTGGACCCGGAGAAGGGAAGGGGGGGGGGGCGGCGATGAAATCCAATGGCAGGCCTTTCGGTTCGCTTATGTCCAGGGGTGAGAACCGCGATTCTTGATAAGGTCAGCCGGTAGTACACATGGCACAGGTAAATACAACGAAGTGGCCGGTGAGGGGCAGCCACCAACCCCTGTTATGTGGCAGTTCTTCTTCTTAGTTATGGTGGAGGGGGAGTGCTTAACTCCCCTGATGCTACAGCTGGCCCCCCCCCGCCCGAGTACCTTGACATCATGGAGGGAGAGGTACTTTACGTTTCGGATCGACAGGATCGACACAGGTATTGGTTACAGAGGCAAGGTCAGAAATTCGTTATCCTGGATTTATGTTGGGGATATAAAATGTATATAAAGTATTTATTGATGACTGCCCGGACGGGTATATGCTAGCGTAAATGTGCAAAGTAAATAATATGACAATGGGCGGCCAGGCCGATGCAAGCGCCAGGTGGCGCAAGGAGAGACGGTTAGAACGCAGAGGACTCCTAAAAACAAACTATTCAATTGGGGAGAAAAACGAAGTGACAGGATCCTGAGCGCGCTCAAAGGGGCTAACTGGTTACTATCGTTCATTGACGAAAATTGAGCCAGATGGATAATCAAAAGGGGGAGTGTGGGTAAGGGGAAGTGAATAGGGCAGACCACCATGGTGTAGGCGTTAATATACTATACTGACGTGGCCTGCCCATTCCTCCGTTAACGTCTCGACACCAGGAGACTTGAGTGGGTACGAAGTACTGCACCAGCCTTGGGGTAGGATGGCCATCAAGTAGGACTCTCGTTACCAGAACGGCGTGCGACTTGGCGAGGGGCAGGGCGACCTCGAAAATTAAGCACGGCGGTCGGTCCAGGTAACGTCGTCTTTGCGAGCAACCCGGCCGTAGGCACGGCGCTCCATCGGCTGGGCCACGGCGAGGGACAGGGTCACGAGCAGGATGGCGACCAGAAGCAGAGGGGTGACGGTAAAACGGGCCATGGTGGAAGTCGACGGTGGACTGGAGCTGAAAAGGGCGGCGGTAGGCTAGGTCTCCAAAGAGTAGGTGGCAATATATGGCTGCCGAATGGACTAGGGAGGGTACGGTAGCGTTAACAAGTGCGGTGGGTAGGCAAAATATCAATGAGTAAGAGCGGAGAAACTGGAAAAGAATGATCGCCCGGATTGGACCTGAGCGCAACCGAGTTCTGGGAGGCGAAGGGAGGGTCGAAGATTTATACCGAAAAAGGAGTCCGCGGGAGGAATGGGTAGGAGCCGCGTGGTGTTCCAGAGGAGGTAGGGGCAGGTTGGGCCAGGCAAAGAACGACAGAGGCGGTAGGGGAGGGGGGAATGCGGGTGGTGGCCTACTGATTGAGTCGTGCAGCACGGCGGACGGGCTGGGATGGGGTTTAAATGCGCAAGTTTGACGAGTCAGGGGATGGGGGTGGGAAGCGACGGCTGTGGCGGGTAGATGGGAAGGAATTAGACGGGGTTGCGTTGGCGGGCTGGGCTGGGTCGGTTGGTCAGGGTTGTAGGGTGTGTAGGTGGTGGTAGGGCGCGGAGTCCGGACGGGGTTTTATAGGGTTGGCCAGGGCCGGCTGTTCCGCTCGTGTCACAATGCCCAGTCAACAGCGGCCTGCATGGTGCGGCAAGGTTTAGAAGACGGGGACGAGCGTAGGCATTGGGCCAGGTGTACGGGTGAGGTAAGCGGTGAATGGGCAACAGGGTGGTGGGCCCAAGGTAAGGGGTCGACAGGAAGGGGTGAAGGCGGATGCGGCACGGCGAGCGGCTTGACTAGGGAGTGTTGCATGTGCGCCTGAGATGGAAGGTGGACGAAACGCTGGAAACCAGACCACAGAGGTCGTCGGTGGCTGCAGCTAACAGTTACGCCTTCACTGGTGTCCTAGTTCATAGGCAGCATACCTTGGTACCCCCCCGCGGCCCCGTCGAGCGTGCATGTCGAGTCAGGCTCCCCTGCGTCATCTCAAATAAAACCCCCAGCGTTGTCACCAAAACGGCAGATTTAGCATACCAGTGTCCTCCCCCCTCTGCGTACTCCGCTCTTCGGCGGTGCCGCGAGGGACCAATACGCAGACTAGCCGCTGCAGAAGTCGGGGTGCCGATTTGATACCAAGATGTTGCAGTAACAGCGAATATAGGGTCAATAGCATATTTCTAAACGGAATGAAACATGCTGTGGCTGCAGAGACATACAGAAGGTGCGAAACATCACCGACCCCTCCCATAGGCCTCAGTCCATCGTATAGTGGTGCTCGACTCAGCAACCCGGCCCCCCCAATCGCGTCTAATGCTTTCTGCCGTGGAATGCGTGTAGCAAAACACGTTGGACGAGCTACGTGGGGAAACATTCAGTATAGATGGAACATCACCCGGGCACGAAAGCGGGTGGGCGGACCAGGTGGAGGAGGGCATCCTGTGCAAGTGCACCGGGAAAAATTCTGGCCGCGCAAAGTCGATTTTTTCGGGCAGGTAAAACTTGCCGAATTACCTGATTGTAAGGGGCAGCCTAACCCCCTAGTTGAGGTATTCGCCAAGGGTTGTGGGGTTGACGGATATTTACCTGGTCAGGAGTCCGCCACAGGTTCCTGAGGGTTCGGTGATGTCAGTCAAGAATCTCTCGGGCTCAGGGTCACGACTTGTAAATTGTTAATACCATTCTGCGGAGATAGATCCCCGGCGGACTTTCGTGAATTGAAGGATACCCACCCGAGGATTTAGCCGGAACGTGAACGACCCCAGCCTTGGTTTAAACTGGCGTTCTGGATAAAGTCGTCATCAAACCATCCTTCTCTCCCCTCAACGATTGCGGGCCCCTTTCAGACAAACTACTGAATACAAAGTGGATAGGGTGGCGTTCTGGACCTAAACAGTGTGTATTTTTAGGTCCCGTCTGGTCCACATATCTACATGTGTAGCTCGCCTGCTTCCTTTACCCCCCCCTCATTGAGCCGATCCACCCTGGGCACCCAGCGGATTACCATTTCTGTCCGATCTGGGCACTACTCAGTGCACACTGTAGAACCAACAACCAGATCCTTTACCCTGGACCTACTACGCCACAAGATGCGTTTATGCCTCCCCCCTTAGTCTCAGCATTCCCCAAGTAGATGCCGATTTTTGCTAGCATGCATAGCTGCAGGTAACCCGCTCTTTCCTCGGGGGTCGAGTCGGCTAAGCGTACTGACTCGCTGGATACACCCTTGTTGACGGAGTCAGGTTGGAGTGACAAACGTCTTTGTTGGAAATTAGGCGTTTCCGTATCGAATAGGACAATTCCAATTTAAGCAGCGTCGTGACAACGCCATGTAGGTATTAATCGTGATACCATTAAGGCCACTAGAGTCATCCGCAACGAGTTACGGGTGGCACCGAGCGGGCACGTTCGGCTTCGTTTATCAACAGGCGGTGGTGGTAAGCGGACCCAGTCGGTGAAGAGGTCAGGGGAGGACGTTTGTCAGCCGCCATGCATTTCCCAAGAATTCTGGACGGCTGTCTTCCTAGCCCACACCTTGTGTCATCGCATGGAAAGGGGGGACGTAGAGGCGGTGGCGTAATAGTAGGGGTAACCCAAAAATGGTAACCCGTTGCTATCCGTCCCCTGATGAAAACCGCTGATCATGCTCCAAAAGGAATAGCCCATTACATTTCCTTGGAGTCACTAATATTCCCTAATTTGTCAAGCATACCAGTGGTACACTGGACAGGGGAAACGATGGGCGGGGGGGAAGCTATATGGGTTAAGGCAATCCGGATCGCCCGCTTACCTGTTTCAATATCAGAAAGTATCGCATTGTAATTCCACTTTAATGTTTTCACTCCGGGGGGTTGAACGCAGGTCGCAAGGCAACATCGGTTGGCCAATCCTATCAGGGGCCTTGTCTTGAGTCAGGGGTTGTTATGGTGCCTATAGAATCTCAATGGTCGTGTGCCTCATCAAACTACAGATGAGGGATGTTCGTCTCCCCTGGCTTGCCCCTCACATATCACTCGGCAGCGACAACTGGACACGAAAGGCCATCCTAATACGGCTGGCCGCTGCGTCCCCCTATCGTCCCCAAGTATCGCTCACCATAATATGCTACCCCTTGCGGGGTGGGACTTTATTTTACTATTCGTAGTTTAGATTCAGAATTGCTTAGTGGTGCGGTTTACACCATGCCAATAATCCGCCTATGGCCCCTGGGCGGAAACCAACACTCTCCTTCATCATTTTTGATCATCAGTGCTCGGCATATGTAGATTGTATTCTACAATGATTTACCCGTATCCGTCAGCCCACTCTGCCTTAGGGGGAGATAGGGTTCGACTCAAAGCCGATTGATATATGCTTTTCGCTGGTTGGCGAGATAGAAGTTTTCTTCGAAAACAACGTTCTGTTGGTAGTGAGGCCTCGTCAAACCTCCGAATGGAGCGGGGCACCTGTGCTTTGCAACAATGAGGTTAAGCAGCCCCTCTCTACAGGTGACTACAGGCTTACGTGCACTCTTAGCCGTCGTGTTGAATTGGGTCTCAATAAAGGAAGCCAACCGAGGGCAGCCTTATATTGGACGGCGTGTTAAGCAGGGTATCCCGCACCTTTTTCACTACATACAGTTTCCGGTAATAATAGACAATTTGTCAGACCAGCGAAGATAGGGACCTCCTTCTCCCTCATATTCACTGGCCGTGTCACTCAACCTAGGACGCCCACTATTACTCGGTTGCATGTGCAAAAAGAGTTGCTACGATCTCGAATGCCAGAGAAAAGGCAGATTTTTCGATGCAACGTTGACTGGTTGTTCACTATATCCTAGCCTTTTGTAGTATATTTAACCACAGGAAGACAACGAGGCATATCCGTTCGGTTCGATTGTAATTAGAACCGTTGGGGAGCCATACGGCCATGGACTAGAAAAGCAAGGGGACAATAAAGGTTAGGGAAAGTGCAAATGTTCATAAGGTTGAATGTTGCCAGGAAGATGCAAGGCTAGGAACAAGCAAAGGATGGGTGTGGTGCCCTAAACTACTGATCCGATCAATTGTTACACTACCGCTCACCTTCTTTACCTAAGCTTCTTTCTTAATCTCTAGCCTTCTGTTCTTCATTCGATATTCCGTTACGGCGATGCCAACCTTCCTGAGCAGCTAGTTGACGTCTCCTCTACGACAGGTACCGTCACCTCTCGCCTCTTAGGGCTTTCCTTCCATCAGCCCTCTCCTTCTTTGCTGATGCAGTAGCTTGGTAGCTACCTTCTTATTCACTTAGGTGCCAGCCCCGCTTCGCACTATCATCCTTGGGTCCACCCCCTAACCTAATCTGTAGCTATTCCAAAGGATGCCAGGCATCCTTTGATATGAAAGACTCCCTGGGTCGCTACTCAATAAACGATAGCCTATCACCCCCACACAACCGTTTTTCACCATTCTGCAGTTTGTTCGACTCGTCCTTTCAATTTATTAGGCTTTCGCTTGTTAGTCATTAGCTTTAGTTTCCTCTAGGCTAGCTTTCCCTAAGACAGTGGGTAAAAAAGTGCAAACGATAGGAAACGCGAGAGCAGTAAAGACAGGGAGGAAGGATACGAGGATGTGAAAGGTATGCAGGAGCGCTACAAACACTAAGCACTACATAAATGTGACGGACGAAATTCCAAGCTAAAACGGGTGGGAGATACTTGAGATGACATGTTTAAAATCCTCCGATAGGGCTTAGGTGAATGCCGGTAGTTTGGTCGATGCGGCTAAGTTTGTATAGGGTAATACACCGAGAGGAATAAGCTACGAAGCGTGATACGGATGTAAAGGCATTTTGGTAGCAGCAAGGAAGACTGGCCATAATAGGTGCATAGCCAGGTATTGGGCGTTCAGCTAGTTATCGGAAATGACATGTTACATGTAGCGGGAGAGGTGGCTAACGTGGTTTATGGGCACCGCAGATGGATTAGCAACAATCTGACTGCCAAAGCGTCTTCCTCCTAGACCGGAGAAAAGGACTCTGGTGTCCGTAAGCCCCACAACTGCTTTGGCCTCCCCTATTGAACATAACTGACCAACCGCCAGGAACGGTGGGCACGCAGCAGAAACGTTAAGACCACCTCGATGCCGCCACACTGTGTCCGTACCAATAGGTCATCCTGCCAGGGCCCGAGTAGCCAGGACTAGTGGTGGCTCCGCTCCCTTCCCCCACCTCCTTTTCTACTGATCGATCTGGGACTCTCTTAGACCCTGCAGATCGACTTCAGTCAGGTTGGTAATTGTTTACTATATCACGCTTCTCTGCGGACAGATACACGCCTTGATATCCCTTCCCTCTTTGTCCCTCTTTGTCCCTCTTTAGTCTAGGTCTCCCTTCGTTTAGTCCAAAAGGCGGTTGGCCATCTGGGCTCACACTAACTGTATCCTTTAGCCATTTGTAACTAGTAGCCGCCAATTCGCGATGACCACCTCTATAACCCCAACATTCCGACACCCAATTTCGGGCACTTTTCCTTCTTTCTCCCAATATTTCCCCTTATAGCGTTAGTATTTGAAGGTAACTCTGCCATAACCTGTAGCGACTCCAGCGCTTAAGCTCAGGCGGTTCCCTTTGCCCTACTATGTTCCCTCCTCATCCTAATCAGCCTTAAACCTATATAATTAGTAATGGCACCACCAAGTATACAATTACCACCCCGCCCCTAGACCCTGTACTCATTTACAGGTGCTACGGGACCTAATTCACACTTACCGAGTTCAGCGACCATCGCTGCCAGGATGGTCTTGGGAGGGGGGCTCGCACTGAGACCTATTTATGAAATAATCACTATGTTACAACTTCACGTTCGACCAACTGCCCGACCTTACCAATGCTGACCCCAGTCGGGTTCGCTGTCGTCCTTGAGCAGGCTACGTACCATTTCGAAACAAAGGAACCCCAGTGACGTAGCTGGTAATACCTTGACAACGTTGGCGGCGAATCCGGCGTAGAAGAGGCGGAGGTAGGACCCACGAAACACTTCCGAGTTGATACGCGTCAGCTGGCAGTGCCGCCAAGCCAGACGGTATACATCGGCAGTGCGGTGGCCACGGAGTTCCAAATGGGCCAGGTCCGACCGCAGAACGTGGTGAAAGCGTTCGAGGGGATATTCCACTACCTGGTAGACAAAGGCGGCGAGGGCACCGGCGAAGAGGACGCAGGCGGGCCGGGCGGCGTAGGTGGTGACATTGGACTCAGATGCTGCAGGCCTTGAGGAAGAATGGGTACCACCCGTCGGTCCAAACTCACGGGACATGGTCAGTGGCAAGGTGGGGGCTGTGATCTGGTCCAATAATAGCCGTTTGGTGGCTTCGAAGGTGCCGAAAAACAAGGCAAATCCTAGTGTATCCTTCAAAACTGTGAGGCCTGAACCCTTCCAGAGGGCAGGCAGTCCGGTAAGGCGAACGGTTGCCCGGACAAAAGTCATGACGCTAGGGTACTTGCCGCTAATAAGGTCGGCCATTTGAAACCGGGCCTTGAGGTTATCAATGGGGACAGCCACCAAAGTCTGGGCGAACCCCGCGAGGCCACCGGCCAGGGCGCCGGCGCTTAACGTGATGTGGTACGGGAGGTGCGGGGTGGTCGTTAGCCCGGGTGCAGTGGCTGGGTCGGCAGCGCCCGCCAGTCGGATCGTCAGCCGGGGTAGACTGTATGCGTAGGTGGCGAAGAGCACGGTACCTACCGCCGAGTTGGCCAGCAGCGGAGGTATCACGTAGCGCGGCAGAAAATCGAAACCACGCTGGCGGACAGCGTGAGATATCAGCCCAAGGGACGTGCCTTGTAACCCCACCCGGAACCGCCGTGCCATCGTGTGGTGGCGGGGTTCCGGCCCCGCCGAAGCGGGCAGCGAGGTGAGGGTCCCGGCCAATGGGGTGGTGAGGGAACGCGCTATGGCCAGGTAGTCCACGCGGAGAGGCCGGAAGAGTTTGAGCGGGGTGCGGTACCAAAGATACAGGGGCTTTAGGAGGGCGGACCGCACCAGAGCTGTGGATAGGCCTACCTGACCGGCTTGGCCTTTAGAAGGCGGGACGGCGGCGGCGGCGGAGGGTGGTACGCTTGTCACTGGAGGTTCGGCAGGGCTGTCGGCTATACTTGGCTGTGACGCTCGGTCGGAGTCCGAGGCCGGTGAACGGCGACTAGGCGCTGGACCGGGCATGAGCCGTGGCGGGACACTGAGCTAAAAGAGTGGCTCGAATGCGGTCGTACAGGGAGGAGGGAGGGGTTGTGGTATGGACCAACAGGCGGATGGTGCTAGGAAACCATGAGCGGAAGGGTGGGGTGCGGCTAGTAACCAATATGAAAAAGGACGGGCCCGAATGCGGAGCGGCAGTAGCCCGATTTACTCGCGCATGTTGAAAGCCCGGTTGACCAAGCCAAGGACCTCACGGGGGACGGGGTGAGTTCCGGAAGAATTAGGGCGACGTCAGTCATTAAGCATCAGTGGATATCAGATTTAGCTTGGCAATTGCCCCCATCAACGTCGCGACGGCCCAGCCACACTTGGCAGGGCCTGCAATCCCGTAGTTGTAACGTGGGACTTTTCTATCCAGAGGAATTGATGACCTGAGGTATATGTAAATATCACGTGATTAATATTTTTGTGGCTGTGGTGCCCAGGGTCAAGCGTCGTATTCCTTTTTTTTTTTAATCAGAATCCGCGTTAATTTCGATAGCATCCTTTACCAATTGCTTCCCTCAGAACTATTTTACAAGCCCCGTGCAGGCTTGGAAACCGGAGTCCACTCGAGAAAAAGATAATATCCAACCGACTACTGAGCTCATTACAGCCATTTCGCCCTCTCCCCTTGTGCCTTCTCAATAGAAGCTCGCTCTTCGACCGCCCAGCTACCATCTAGCTTAGCCCTCTGACTACATCAACCCATACCCTGTAAATTTACCCTCGCCCATCCCCTTTCAAACGCATTCCACCTCACTCCGAGTGACCCCTGCGAAATGGCCGCCCAGGATACCACGGATGTTTCTACTGCCGCCCCCACAGGTAACCGGCGTCTGAACCAGCACCTGGTACCGCAGGCCCCGCGCCTCCCCAAAACCGCCCAGGAGAAGGAGGCGGCCCGACGTCTGATCGTTGTCCTCGAGCAGGCCACTTTGGAAATCTATAAGGTGGGAAATGACAAGGAAGGCCGGTACCAGCTGCTGAACTGTGACGACCATAAGCATATCCTCCGGAAGCTCAACAAGGACGCTACGGATTACCGGCCAGATATTACGCACCAGTGCCTGCTCACCCTTCTCGACAGTCCGCTCAACCGGGCGGGCCTCCTGCAGGTGTACATCCACACGCGCGACAACATCCTCATCGAGGTGAACCCGCAGATCCGTATCCCGCGTACTTTTAAGCGGTTTGCCGGGCTGATGGTGCAGCTGCTACACAAACTGTCGATCCGGTCCGTGTCGGGTAACGAGCGGCTGCTGCAGGTCATCAAGAATCCGATTACCGACCACCTGCCCAAGAATTGCATCAAGCTGGCCATGTCGTACGACGCCCCTACCGTTCGTCTGTCATCCTACCTCGCCCAGCTGCCGCAGGACAAGTCGATCGTGATGGCCGTTGGCGCCATGGCCCACGGTGACGATAACTTTGCCGATACCTATGCTGATGAGAAGATTGGCGTGAGTGAGTACCCGCTGTCAGCCTCCGTCGCCTGCGGCAAGATGTGCTGCACCCTCGAAGACCTCTGGGATATCCTATAGTCACACCTACATGGCAGACCGGGTTTGGCACAGCCTAGCGTACATCTAAAGCGATGTGGGGAGGGCCCTCCTCCGGTCCCATGTGGTTCAGTTTCGCTATTTTGACCATGGACATTAAATTTCTGTTTTTTTTTTCTTTAGTTTTCTTTCTCACCTTGACGTATTTATCCCTGGCTGTGTTAGCGACAATTGTTGCCATGTGATCCTCTACGTCCTGGCGTGGATAGGTTGCTGTAATAAATCTCTCATCATAGTAAATGGCTATTTGCAATTTTTGGCCCATCATCGTACACTGCTTGATGAACTTTCTTGCCCTCCCACCCATACTCGGTCTTCGCGTGCCATGGTAGATTATAAAATCGTCGGTTAGGGGCTTGGAAAAGTAGCGATATTTTGGGTGATCGTAGTGTCTGAACTGGTATGGAGCTACCCTGCAGGACACCATGGCCAGAGTTTGAGACTTGATAATAGGATCCTAATCTGAAAACCGGCAACTCCAGGGTTCAGTAAGTAGTCACTGACCCTATGGGGGCTCCTCCTTAGGAAATAACCTCGTAGAGTACCCCTTGGTAGTACCTGGTCGTCGATGACGTTGTGGGGATCTTAAACGGTGACATAGCTTTGCAGCCGCAGGCCTTTGTCCAGGACAGCACACACAGTCGTCGAGAGATAGATAGTGTGAGGATGGGGGTGGTATATATATATATATATATATGGCAGTCAGGTCAGCAGAGAATGTGCTAAACCCCTGTGGTGTTTCGTATACAAAATTGTTTTCATTGATGATACAGAAAATCTAACATTTTAACCATTGGAAATACTCTACTCTTAAACTGGACCGTACCCCCTGACTACTCGCCAAATCCATCACTACAGGGGTTCATTGGGAAATCCAAAGCCCTGTAATCATTGGGTTCATTAGCCACGAGGCGTGTGGGTTCCTTGTATTTACAACTGCGCCGGTCCCAGTAAACGGGACGATATGAATACGAATGGTGCCGATTATGAGCCAGAATGGCTTACCCGAAATCCCCATGTGGTACCCGTAAACCGGAGGGCAGCGGATCCAGGTTACGTGAGGGTTTAATAATACGTGTAGGCAAGTCGTGAAGCAATAACGTGATAATTCTAGGTCGAAGCAAAAACGTACAGCGAGCTGAAGGGGAATATGGGAGGGAGAATGGTAAATGTAAGAGGCAGCGGATGCTACGGATACCAAACAATACGTAACGTAGTCAGTGACTATTGCAGGTTAGTGGGTGCACATGCGCGCGACATCCCATTGACCCGAAACCTCCTGGGGCCGCGTCCCGACCCATGTACCTTCCAGGCGTCTTTCGCTTACCACACACCTCGTATATATATATACTTTCATAACTTAATGTTTTCTGGCAGCTTCGCTCATGCTCCTTTTATTGGGTTCCTCGTCCTTCCCCAGGCTCCTTCTATAACGCACCTTCTACCCTCATCCCTATAATACAGCTCCTAGCTGGGTATCGCGGCGCCTGTTTAATTCCTGTGAGCCATCGTCATCTCCCCTTCTATAGACCCAATGTTTAGGCCACTCATAACCCAGTCGACGAGTACACAAGTTCCGTCAGGTATCACCCAAGGAACCACATCACTTCTGTATCATACGGCCGCAATTTCGCCTATTCTTACTCAATAAATCCCGGCCCTACAGGATCACTCCTGCTACGACACAAGGCCCCCTAAATTATTCCAAAAAAATAAACAGGTGCTATATTCTAACGCACGGGCGGCACCACGATGAAGGGTCCGAGGACATTCTTGCAAATAAAAATGTGGTTAAAGAACTTGAGAGCAGAACGGCCTAAGCTCCCTCCTACCGACGGGCAAAGTTGGATCGGTTTAACACGGGAAGTTGGGCGTGTACATGGGCAGGATTTTCGCTGCTAACCGAATTAGGCGTCATTAATACCAATGAACGGTTGTTCCATTTGAAACCTTGTGGCGGTACAGAATATCTCAAGTATGGCTACCTGATGTAAGGTAGGTGTATGTGTAATGGTTTCCTGACCTTACCCGATATTTTTTGGGAGACTAATCGGAGAGGTTTCACGGTAGAAACTTCCAAAAGAGATAGCCTCCTAAAAATGCCGATATGGTGGACAGAGTACCTCAACCGGTAATGACCTGTCCAGTTCGTGGCATTAGGGCTTCGGTGACAAGGAAGGGGGAAGAAGTCGCGTGATTACATAATTCGTGGTAATCCATGGACGTGCAAGTATAAAGGCTCGCGGATTATGATCTGCTTCGTGATAATACATGGTCGTCATATATATGTAAATGGGCTGGAATCTGTTCGTCTGGGATTCTACTGTCGTGGCTTGGGCACCGTGTCGAACGTATGTATGGTCAGAAATGGCGACCGATTACCCACTCGTGCATTATGGCTTAAAGCATAATCGAGGGTGGTGGGTAAAAAAAATGTCTACGTCCGGCGGGACCTCATGAAGTAGGCCGACTGCATAGGCGTAAAGTAGGGTCATTCTCGGTTTGCAAGGGGATGTGGGCTCATATTCACTGAATCGGTCCAAAACCTGTAACACCTCCGAACGCTCGATTACTTCCAGAGGGACACTTCGATTCATGGCACATTATGCCCAGTGTTTCGCGTACAGACGAGCAGGGGACTAAGTCTGACCACAACGCCGCGAAAAACCTAACCGGGTGATTACTGCCGACGGTGAGCATCGCGGGATGAGTTGGTTGTGCTGGGGTTCTGGAGGTATGACAGACTGGTTTGTGGGGCATGGGTTGACGAAGTGGGCGGCGGACGAGACACGGTTGAGTGAGAGTGGCTAGGATAGGCGGCTGGTGGAGGTTGCCGGGGGACAGCGGCGGTGGTGGGCGGTACACTACCGATGCTAGCTGCCTGCTGCAGTTGGGCCAAGGCCGCAGGATTAGCCAGTAGCTGGTTCAGGAGGGTGGCCTGGGCTGATGCAGGTTGCTGGGGCTGGAGCGGATATTGTTGTGGGACCGAGGCCGGAATACCCGTACCTCCCATCACCATTTGCATATAAGGGGTCGCTGCCGCCTGGTTATTGGAACCGCCCAAGGGCGGCTGCTGAGCTGCGGGAGCGCCTAGTATACCCCCAAGTAAAGGCCCCAGAGCTCCCAGAAGGTTGGCTGAAGGGGCCAGAGCCGGGGTCTGACCACCCATCATCTGGGCGAGCAGGGCAGGGTTCTGCAGTAAAGCCTGCAGACCCAGCATTCCGATAAGATTGTTAAGGTTCGGAGGGTTGATGCCCGCGGGAGGCCCTGGCAGTGGGGGGTAGGTGGGCGGTGGAGCGGCTGGGTGGGTAGGGGAGGCGGAGACGGGGGCCACTGCCGCCGAATTGGCCGATGCTGCGAGGCCCGGTTGGTGCGTTTCGGTGTGTCGGGCTGATTGGGGAACCGGTGATTTATGGTCGGCCTGTCGGTTCGTAGTCGATTTGAAACTACTGCCTCCCTGATGTTTTGCGCTTCGACGGTCCTTGATGGTCTGACGAATAATGGTTACGGCCTTTTTGACGGTAATCGGTGCGTATTCTCCTGCGTGAGTAAATCGAGTAAGGTGGTACATAGGCGAGAAAACGGCAATGGCAGTAAGTCTGAGGATCAGACAACAGTTTAGCAAGACGCAAACGAATTGCTGACTTCGTGGAACTACAACGAAGCGGGCGAATAATTTGGTAACGTTGGAGATTGGGGCACCCAGGGCGGGGTCAACTTACGAATCGAGGTGTCTCGGGAGCTACTGTGGCCTGCCGGGCGGTAGTACAGCTTCGCCTCATGGGTCTCTTCCACATCCTTCGGCAGATGCATTATGCAGACGACGCCCTTATCAAAGAGGTACCGACGCACATCCGGGGAGGAAACGTGGTCCATCACGTAGGAATAATTGACAAGCGCAACAGGGGTACGGATTTCCTGGCTGAGCTCCTCCAAATAGCGCCTAACCGACGGGGAGCGTCGGCACGAACATGCCGCAAGAGAGGGGGTGGTATGTCGACCCAATAGTCAAATCGAGTACACCATGGTTAGTGGATAAGACGGTGGTGTAGTTAAAATCTACCCGACCACAGTTTCCCTTTCTCGAGAACGGCATCCGGATATATCCAGTAATTGCAGAAAAAGGGAAGGTGAATTATAGCGACGAAATGGGCAGGGGTCCAAATCCCCCTCCCTCCCTCCTAGGGACCTTGGCTCCTCCTACCTCGGAGGGAATCCGTTTCATTCTGACGAGGTACTACTTACTTATCAACTCGACGATAGGTGACAATCTGACAGTAAGGTGGACGGTTCGAACCCCAACGGACATGGTCCTCAATGAGTCGGTCGACGCTGGTCGAGGCCGGAGGCGTTCCGAGCCGCACGGCACTACCAGCGATCGACCGCTGTCGAGAGGGAGATCGCGAGTGTTCATTCCTGCTGTGTCCTGCTCGGCCACGGTACGGTGACCGTTCATCTTGACGTTCGCGGGGGCGGGATGCGTAGGGCCTCTCCCAGTCGGCTCCGCGCCCGCGGAGGCGGTCATTGGCGTCACCATCACCGTCACCATCGCGGCACCGTGGAACCAAAGACTCCACGGTAACGCGGTACCCGCGGATGAGTTTCCCATCCATGGCCAGCGCATGTTTGAGATCTTCAGGTCGTCTAAAGTAAACTATGGAGTCCGTTTCGCGAATATCGATTTTGTGAATCCAGCCACAGTGTTTGAAGGCATTGAAAATGATACCGTTATTAAACTCAGCGTAGGGGCCAAACACGACCCGCACCCCAGGCATCGATGGCTGGTGGGGGCGGTAGTAGTTGGTTTGGATTCCCTGACTGCGCTCCCCGTAGTCGCGACTAGAGTCACTAACGTGTACTTCATAGTGAGGGCGTCGACGGTGGCTGTCCCCCGACCGGTCGGAGCTATCGTACTGCCAGGGTCCTTCGTGGCGGTCGCGACTCGTGCCATGGATAGTCAGACGGTCTTCGTCGACCGGACCACGGAGTGGCCGCCCGATGGGGCGATCTTCCTTGCGATCGCCCATTTCCCGGTGAATTTTGCTGTACCCGGCACCCTCCCCATTATAATTTTCCGACGAAGAGGACGAGGCAGCGGGTGAGGGTTTATCACCATACTCGTCGCCAGGGTGATCGCTCTGGTTCATATAATCGATGACGCTGGCAGCCGTGGCCACGGGGAGCGGAGTAGTCATAAGGTTGGGGGCTCTGCTTGCCTCCGATTTGTCCATCTGGGGGCTGATTGGCGCGGCCACCGAAGAGTGGGCGGTGGTGTTGACAGGTTCAGCACTAACCACGGGTATCGGCGATGCAGTCTCCGTTGACGGGTTAGAAGGCTTCATAATGGTTCGAGATAGTTGGTTTAGCATATCGAGAACAAGGTCTTCGGTGTTCTCCATTCTAGCTGCTTCGGTATCACGGCCCATTTTGTAGCGCAGACCGAAGGAAGGCGAGACGGAGTAGAATGGACCTGGTTAGCGGGCGACGGGGTATCACTTGACACTAGGCGGTATTATTCTCTGGAGCTCAAAGGGAGAGCCAACTCAGAGGGTGGAAAAAATGGCCTGGTGGTGGACTTGGATATGATCAGGGGAGTCGGTATGGACAGCAGTTCCTAGAGTGGACAGCGCTTGAGGGTACCAATCGCCGGTGCGCGGGGGTCTCCAGCGAGGCGTTTCGCAGGTCGATGCACGATAACCCTGGCCTAGGGGGGTAGAGGACGCGAGCTGCCGACCGTCTGCGTGACTGGCGGAGAAGATGGTGAGAATGCCTCGGTCTAAATACAGGACTTGGCGTAGCGAGACAACTAGACGCCCGCAGATAGGCAGTGTTGCATGGCAGGGTGGGCTGAGGTTAGATGGGAGTTCAGAGGATTCAGACGGGAGGGCACTGCACGTTAGCCCTGGATGTGGAATAACGGGGAAGGTGTCGGTAAGCTTGGATATCGAGGTGTCGATTAGGGTGAGAGATCGTGTCTCGGAGAGTGAAATGGCGGGGAGGAGGCGATGAACCCACAAGCTGACGGATCCCTGCGGGCAGTGAAAGTGTGGCAAGGAGGGTCTGGAGGGACAAGACGGGTGAATTGCAATGAAGCCAGACAACGTACTGACCTTTACACAGGATGGGCGGGCAGTAGGAGGCCGGTGGGTGCAGCCAGGCTCAGAGGGTGGAGTTTATCGGCCGAGGAAATACACGGTGATTGGCCGGGGGTCGGACCACCGAGTTTATTAGGGGAAGACGAGCGAAGCGGGAGGAAAGGCCATTTATCATGAATATCATGTGGTCACCCGCTAGCCAAGCCGGGTATAGTAAGGGGCGTTGCCAGCCGACACTGTGAGAGCAGACAGGACGGGTGAACAGTGCTGAGCGGTAAAGGGCGGGGAGGCTCAGGGTGGCGCACTACAGGCAGCCGCTCTACGGATCCATCCGGCGTACATGGGCGTCCTTGGACGCGTTGAAGGGGCCGGATGAGCATTCCCTGGGTACAACAGGCGCCTGTGCGCGGACGAGCCGTGTTTGTACGACATGGGGGCCGATGGTGAAGGGAGGGGGAGAACAAAGGCCTCCGGCGGCAAGGCCATCCGTTGCTGGCCGCCGTTCAATCCAGAGGGATATCACGGACACCGCCGCGGGATTGCAGGCTAGTGCGAGCGACCCCATATTGAGAGCGGGCGGGGGGTCACACGAGCTGCTCCAGCAGGGTCCTTACAGGCCCCGAATCCGGGACACGGCAGTAATGGCTTACGTTGCTGGGTGCGTTACTAGCTTGGCACCGTGTGCACCAGGCGGATTCCTGTGTACCTACGGCCTCTAGACATGCCTCGTAGGTGTCCGCCGGAGCAGGTCAGCGCCACCGTGGGCGTTGGGCCAGGAGAGTTGTAGGACTGGGTCACCAGGCCTGCATGGGTAACGCCTGGTTTGTGCTTCATTCAGATTAGCACCACGCCACAGCCCCTGTTTCCCGGGGTCCACCCCGAAACCTATCGAGCACTACGTAATCTCTCAAGGATGTCTGGAACACGCGGGTGCTGAGTAGCGCGAGCAGCGCCGAACCACCTTGGTCACGACGATGCCTCCGACTGCTTACCACGGGCCATCAAACACCCCTCACCAGTCAGATTATGGAAAACTGCCCAGGCTGAGTCGCTATACGGTTGACCGTCTACTAGAGCATCGGCGCCCGGGTTGCCCCGCTTGGTCTACATAGACTGCGCAAGGTGGCTGGTTGGCGCCGGGAAGGAAACGAAACGAGCCCAGTCAGGGCTGGCTGCCATCCTCGAGGTCTAAATGACAGCCCGAAGCGTGCATCTAATATGATGCAGTGGCGCCTGTCTCCGCGCGGGGTAGGGTAGCCATCATCACATGTTGGTGCTCTACAGGGTGGGTCGTAGGGCTCACGGACAAGGCAATGCAACGTGGCCTGTATATCTTTCGCAGCGCTGTCGAACGGCAACGCCAAGTTTCTTCTTAACGATATGCAGGCAGTTGCCCTCCTGGCCTACTCCGCAATGACAGATGTGAGAAGGCCCAATACCAAGCCGTAGGCCTCCGCCTTGTACCCCCAGCGCTACCTAGACCGCATCTAAGCCGCTCGCAGCGCATACCACATGAGAACTGGGCGTAGTGCCGTATCTGCCACAGTCCCCTGCCGCAGCCCAAAGGCAACACGCGGCCCGCCAGATCCGTCCATCAGCCCAGAATCCACAACCTTTCCTGATCCTCGTCCCCCTCCTGCACAACCCAGCCCGGCGATACCTGTTTAACTAATTCCCTCCCTCCCATTCCTGATCTTTCCAACGCTTTCATTTTCGTCCCCAAACGGTTCACACTTCTCCACGACCCTCACTCCCACAATGTCCGAAGGATTCAAGGCTCTCGTGGTACGCACCACCGCTTTCACTCGTCAGGTGCTGCACTACGGGCTCATCCCGTTTATCCTGTACCTCGGTAGGTAGCCCGGCTACATGGCGCTAGACCTGTGTGGGGCCTAGTCGACCCATATCATTTCTTAGTATAGTCTGGCCGTTGCTAACGATGTGTTCAATGTCCGTTGTCGGAACCGTAGCGGCTGGACTAACCCTTTTTGATCCCATCCCTGATTTTGTAACCCCTCCCGCTCAATCCATTTGTGCCCAACGCAGGTTTCACCCGCACCACGCCCCGGCCTTCGGTCATTCGGTAAGTTTGAATAGGAGCACCTTGTACCCTCAGACTCGATTGCTGCTGAAGGAGAGGTGCGGCTGCTGACACTAGGGGCTTGGTGTATCTGAGGTATGCTCCTAGCCAACCCATATTCTGCTACTATTTCTCAATACTTACGCCCTCGCCTTTTTATTTTTTTTGCTGTCCACTGCATTCTTTACCTTATATTTAAACAGCCTGATTAGCCCCTTTGCTTAAGAGCACCGTTGTCCGGCTATTCGTCGTCGAAAACTCGCGTGTTTCAACTTCATCAATTTTGATCTATTATTTCCCTTGGATCCGGGCCCTAAAGCTGTTTGTACTAAACCACAGAAATTATATAGAACGTCACTCTGGGGATTGTAAGCCGCTGTTTGCCACTTGTTTTACTGTTCACTGGTGATTGCAACATTCAAGTTCGTGTTATATAGTGTGTCGTATGTAGGTTGTTTTTGGACTGTCACGATCTGATAGCTTGATGGCATGGTATACAGAGGAGGCGCGCCAAGAGCAATGGTGTCATCCAAATGAAGACCCGACCCCAACCGAAGGGGCGGCCCTATAGCTGGAGGGTATTATAATCCTTGGCATTATCTCAGTCTGAACTGTCTTACTTTGTCATGTCTAACGCCGAAGTTAAATCGGGGTACGTTGATTGTCGTATAGAGCCATGGTGTCTGACTATGATATACTAGCTACCAACCCTAGTTCTAGAGGGTAAGTCATCGTTTGGGTGACAAAATACTGCCCCTACTGCCGTCGGTCACTGGACACGTAGAGGTTGTTGATGGCAGCAATGGCAAGCAGCGCCTGATTTCGTTGGTTATGAAGAAAACCGCTATTCTAGCAGAGACAAGGGGATAAGTAACTCGCAGCGAGAAACAGTTATCCTTGACCAGGAGGTAAATTAATCATTGCTTTTTTGAGCGGTGAGGTCATTTAAAGTATCGGGGTTTCCAGCATTAGTCTGTAGGTATATCTACTAGGCAATTGACAGAGTACCTCACCATCGCGTAAGAAACTCAATGGTTAAATTACAGCTGCTTGATGATCCATCGACCACTGCAGTAATAGGTAAGCATCATCTCACCAAGCAGATTTATCGTTTATCAGTGTGATATTGTAACTGAGAGGTCAATTGGAAGACGCTCCGGGTAAAGGTTATAGCCTCCCACCGCACTTGGCCTTATGAATGGAGCCACCCCAACTGGGATTGCCTCACGAAATGGTCACACCGGCATGATGGGAAAGCTAACGGCCTTCCGACGGTTGAGTCGAACTCGAATGAAATCCCGGCCCTCAGCAAAATCGAACGGTCTCTCATCGTCCGCAAACGCACCTTTTTAAAGTAGGCGGCTTGTCCATGAGCGCTTGTTAATTAATTATGCAATAAATATCCCACCCTGGTCTACTCGCCAATCGACCCGCTCTCGGCGTTCGCTTCATCTTCTTCCGTCCCTCGGTCCGCACCCTTCGTTGCTCTATGACCGTCCAGCGATAGTCCATGGTTTGCCCGAAACCATCGTGGCCAATCCACCGATGAGTGTGCGAGACGAGAGATATGAAAAAGCACGACTCCAAAGACGGGCGGAGTCGAACTCGCGGCTGGTAGATAAACTGCGGTGAGTCACCTTGCTACGTAAAGATTTATCTGACTGTGGGAGGGGGGAGGGCTTTCTAGCCAGCGAGGTGCTAACGAAGAGCTTTAATACCTTTAATTAGACAGTATTCGAAAGACCAATATCAAGTCGCCCGGCTCAGTAGAAAAGGTGCCGGATGCCAGAAGGATGTCTCGCGACCATCCTCCTGCCGTCACTGTAGCGGCAGCAGACAGGAGTCCCTCAGCGCCAATCGGTCGCAGTGGTTTAATCTAATAAATTGTCTTTTATAGCTGGCGAGATTAGCCACCTTTGTATAGGAGTTATTTCTTACCTCCCCCCCTCTCGTCTTTCTTCATTTGAGTGTC